>CVRE01177953.1:0-23312 GCA_001179765.1 Crepidotus sp. BD-2015
GATAGACCACTCTCAATACAGCTCTTCCTGGAGCTCCGTGAAGATTATTTGGACTGCCTCCGAGTCGTCAGGGCTCGTCAGACAGATTGTCAGCCTTTCTCGCGCCTTAGACAGCCTGAGGTCAATGAAGGTTCAGTTTATGTTCTGTGCCGATTATCACGATGCCATCGGTTTGTCTGAGACATTTTAGCCCGTGATTCTGGAGGAAAAAATTGTTTGAGGCTCTGAGCAGCCCTCTAGATCTCTAGGCTCTCCTTGGCTCACCTAGGCCGCCGACGCCGCCGATCCCAAATTGTGGAATGCTTACCATCAGTCCCCATCTAGCTAGCAAAGGCACAACCGCGGAACCACTCCGCATCGTCAGGGGCCTGTGGCGTCGCATGCTTGGAAATCACAGGAAACTCTTCGACAGGTCTGCTATCCTGCGAGTCGGTGTTTTATTGGACTGACGCGGGTCCATACATAGCATTCGCCTTCCCAAAACGAGTCCATTCAAAATCGAGCTTTTCTTCCGTCGCGTCCGAGTCGCCGAGAACAACCAGCAATTTGCCAGCTCTGGAGTTTGCCTCTGACACATCCTCGCACTGTCAAGCTGGTCAGGCACACCATCTTTATCTGATAATCATGAATCAATCAGATAAGAAGCGAGTTATCAGATAAATACCAAGCGCCCGCTTGAAATTATTGTCGCCCACATCCGCCGCACCATGGACGAGAAGAAGGACAGCAGCTCCGACACCCCCACCTTGGCCAAGGACGTCGAGAAGGCTCCGGTGCTCGACCAGGACGATGGTGTCACCCGCATCGAAGCACTTTGTGAGTTCGAAATCTGTTGAGAGGCCACCACTGAGCCTCGTGGATCGCAGATCTCGTCTTCGGTAAAGGTTGGAGGATATGGATGCTCTACGTGTGCGCTTAGAAACTTCTGCTGCTCTATTTTTACGGCGCTGATCAGGGGGTCGCAGTTCATTGGCCATCATCGCATTCGTGTATGCTCTCAGTGGAACCACCACCTATACTTGTACGATGGAACTATCAAATCAATTTTCCGCTTACCGACTCGCACCACAGACGAAAGCTACGCTGCGTCGGCCTTCCAGAGCCACCCTCTCATTGGCACCATCTCTGTCATGGTTGGAATCATGAGTGCCGTCGCTCCGCCTTTCATTGCCAAGGTTCGCAGCAGATGGAATGATCTATACACTCAGATATGAAGTCATTCGTTAGATCGCCGATATCTTCAGCCGTCCGGCCGCATTGTCCATCTCCGTGGTCCTTTATTGCATAGGGTACATCATCGTTGCAGCTTCAACTACAATTGGCGCTGTCGCGGGTGGTCAAGTAATTTACACCATAGGGAATACGGGGGTCTCCTTTGGTTTGTCTATTCTTTTGGTGAATCATGTTTCTTTAATGAACAAAATCTCGGATTGCACCTTACAGTTGACGGACTTCTCATCGCCGACATAACCAACCTGCAATGGCGCGGATTCATGCAAGGCCTCAATAGCATGCCGTTCGTCATCACGGCCTTTGTTTCTGGCAATATTGCTACCGGAATATCTGCCAACACTGAGAATGGATGGCGCTGGGGGGTGAGTTTGGTATCACAACTGTCTGGGCGCCTTCACTGAGCCGCCGCAGTATGGCATGTTCGTCATCCTCGTCCCTGTGTGCATTTCCCCTGCCTTGCTTGTACTCTTCTGGGCGGATAGGAAAGCAAAGAAGGTTGGCGGTGGGTGGCCCATTTTTTTACAATTTCAAGGCCATGGTTGAAGTTTGACTCTCCTGCCAGCTCTTTCACTCGCGTCTTCTTCCTACATCCGCAGGAAACAGCTCGCCGGGGAAAACCCAGATCGGTCGCTTCTTCAGATGGGCCTCCACTATTGGCGCATGATCGACGGGCTGGGCCTCCTCCTTGTCGGCACCTCCTTCACGCTTCTTTTGTTACCCCTCACTCTATACACGACGGCTAAGAACGGATGGAAGAATCGTGCGTCGCGTGTTCGTCTGTATTCACTGAACTTGACCTTGCACTTCAGCTTCCCTGATTGCCATGTTTGTCGTCGGCGGCATCCTTTTAATCGCCTTTGCGGCCTGGGAGTTCAAGGGCGCTTCGCACCCCATCATGCCTCGGCGGGTACTTAATAAGACGCTAGTAAGTGACAAGCAAGCCTGATCGTCCAGCGCTTTGAACAACTCTACAGATTTGTTGCATTTGGTGTGTGTTTTTATTTTCGTGCTCTTCACAGCAAGCCGAGACGCGCGCAGCATAGATTTCATGTACTACCTTTCCGGATACGTCACCTTGACCTACTTCTCGTCCTACGTATATGTCGTCAAGGACTGGTCGGTAAGTCCCGCCATTCCGGCTTCCAATCTTTACTAACGCTCGCCCCAAAAGTTGACAAACTACACGTACTTTAGTAATATTGTGAGCTGCTTTTTTTCGATTAAATGCTAACTAACCGCGCGCGCATTGCAGTTAACTGTCGGGCTCTGCACATTCTCCGTCCTGGGCGGATTCCTGCAACGAGTAACTCACCGTTACAAGCATATCCAGCTTGCGGGATTGGGCATTCGAATTATGTATGTTTCCCTTCTCTCCAGCTTTCTACAAGGCTCATCGGCCTTTTTTTCAGAGGGCAAGGCCTTGTCTTCTTGGCCGCCAACGGCAACAAGAGGTTCGTTTGAACCATACTGAGGGACCACGGAGCTGACTTTTCCCATTCCATAGTGATGCAGTCTTGATCATGAGTCAAATTCTCACCTCTCTTGGTGGTTCCTTCTCGGTCATCGGCTCTCAAGTCGCGTCCCAGGCATCCGTGCCTCACCAAGTCAGTTTGTTATCACCCATCGTTGGACCTGGTCTAACCCCGCATTGAAAGGACATGGGCCTTGCCATCTCCCTGCTTTCGCTGTGGACAAATGTCGGCGGCGGTATTGGTTCTGCGATCGCCGCCGCTATTTGGAACGCAAAATTACCCGCAAATCTCGAGAAGCAGCTAGGAGACACCCTGAACTCGACTCAGATCACTGATATCTTCAACTCGATCCTAGTCGCACGTTTAGCGGAGCCTCGTGAGCAGGTCATCAAAGGTGAGCAAGAGCGGCGGCTGCCGCATCCTTGCGAGACTGACTGCTTTCAGCATACGATGATACCGCCTATGTCATGTTCTTGGCTGCACTCGTTCTCTCCTGCCTTCCCCTCATTGCCGGATGTATGACATCCAATTTCCATCTCGGCACGGCGCACAACGCGATTGAGCCGGAGAAGGTGATCCGCTTGCGCGACGCCAGCGAGACGGACGAGGAAGTACTTAGACGGAATGCGGCCGAAGTGGAGGCGCGCGCGAAGGAGACTGCCGTTTGAGTTATCAAAGACAGTAGCAAACCTTCCTTCCAAGTTATATAGTAATGGCACGGCAATCGGCCCCTAATTCGGATTGCTTTCTGTCGGCTCTGGAACTTAGTAGGCTACGGACATCATCGTGATGTCTGCCGTCTAAGTATACTTGAGAAAGATTTGCGAGTAGAAATGCATCGTGTGGCTGTGTAGTTCTTTGATCGCCGTCTCTCCTTCTCCGACTCCCCGCTACTCCCCGCTACTCCCCCCAAATTTGACGCGTCGCGCTGGATGTCGGCTGTATATCTCAATTCCATATCTGAAAATGCCTCTCGACTCGGAATGCGACTGCAAGAGAGCTTCTCAGAACACACCAGAGAACTGACCATAGCCAAGGGCTCTTCTTTATATCTCGAACCAGATGACAAGGGAAAGAACATACGCAAGCAGCTCGATTCGTCTAGCGACAGGGAGAAGCTCGATGCAATGAAGCGTCTTGTTGCAGTGCGAGAATCGCCTCTTCCCTCGATCGCTCCGACTGACAAATGACTTCTTCCTGCAGCTCATCTCCAAGGGTCGGAACGTATCTGAATATTTTGCCCAGGTGGTCAAGAATGTAGCTTCCCAAAACCTCGAGATTCGCAAACTGGTATACATATATCTGCTGCGATATGCAGAACATGAACCAGACTTGGCCCTGTTGTCCATCAACACGTTTCAGAAGGATTTGACCGATAGCAATCCCCTCATCCGCGCCATGGCTTTGCGCGTCCTTAGTGGAATCAAAGTCCCCATGATTGGCAGCATCGTTGTGCTGGCTATCAAGAAATGTGCGGCAGACATGAGCCCATATGTGAGGAAGGCCGCTGCATTGGCCATTCCAAAATGCTACGAGTACGTTAATCCTGTGCACCCGGTGCGTTCGTTGAGCGTTGCTCAACAGTCTAGACACAACCCATCTTCCTGCATTAATTGGGATCATATCGTCTCTCCTACGTGATCGTTCACCTCTCTCCATTGGAAGCGTTGCAGTTGCATTCGAAGCGGTGTGCCCAACTCGTCTCGACATGCTACACCAGCAATATCGGCGGCTATGTCGGATACTCGTCGATGTTGACGAATGGGGGCAGATTGACTTGCTCAACCTTCTCCTGCGCTACGCAAGAAGCATGCTACCACGACCGATTGAAGAAGAGATCGACATGGATGTTGAATTTCTCCTCACGTCCGCGGAGCCCTTATTCCAAAGTCGGAATCCTGCAGTCAGTACTACGGTCGTTCTCGTATGTCCACCTCTTTAACCCTCTGCAAATCAAAGGTGGTTATGGCAGTCACTCGCGTTTTTTACTATGCCGGTCCGCCGTCATTCCACTCCCGAATCGTCCAACCACTGGTGCGGCTTCTACACACTTCAAGAGAGGTTGAACGTGTCGTGGTTGCCTACGTCCTGGCTATCTCACGGGCCACTCCTGTATGACATGATTACCGAGCTCGTTGCGAGGATAGCTAACTGCTCATGTAGAATCTATTTTCAAACTTCTACCCTCAATTTCTCCTGCGGACCGATGATCTTCGCCAAGTAAAACAGGACAAAATAAAGGTCCTGCTGTGTTTAGCCAATTTCGACACCCACCAAGCCATTCTCCGGGAATTCATCGTCGGTTATATCTCCAGTTGTTATGACCTAATCTCAGAGGTGTTTCACCGAACAGGATTATGCAGATGATCCGGACGACGAGGTGGTATCTGACGCCGTCCGTGCCATTGGCAAATGCGCACATTTTATCCCGGAATGCGCTCAACAGTGTTTGACAGCGCTTATCACCATGATCAAAAGTCATCGCGGCAAGTGCTGTACTCATTACTCGTTTACTTTCTGTTTATCGTCTACCTAGATGCGGTTGTCAGCAGTGCTGTTTTGGTGCTCAAATACCTCGTACAAGCTCAACTCTCTGCTGCGTCGTCCTCTGCTTTTGCTGCAGTTGCCGCTACGCCCCAACAATCTCCCCTCACAATCATATCGCATCTCGCCCGTCGTATCGACGATATTCGACATGATCAAGCCAGGGCTTGTGTTCTCTGGCTTGTTGGGCAATATTCTGCCTCCAACGAGCCGAGTGCTGGACCGGAAGGCGCGGTAGACTGGGCTCCGGACGTTTTAAGAAAGTCGGCAAAAACATTCTCAACAGAGTCGCCGATGGTCAAACTCCAAATAATCACCCTCGCCGCAAAGCTTCTCGTTCTCTGTCCTACGGATCATACTCTGTCCCTTATCAGTGGCTACGTGTTCTCATTGGCCAAGTACGATCTGAACTACGATGTGCGGGATCGGGCGCGGATGATGACGAGTCTACTTTCTGGCCTCGGCCTATCAGAAGCCGCAACGGCCAAAGATCCTGATCAAGACAGCCGGAGTGGGGTCGTACTGAGAAGGGAGCAGGTCCGGTTGGTTCTATTCGAGGGCAAAATTGGTGTGGTAGATATCGAGGAACACCTTGGTGAGATCTACATTTCGATGTTTTGAGAATCACTCAACAGATCCTATTCAGACCTTCATATTGCATTGGGCTCGCTGGGAATGATCACACATAAGCCAATGCATAGTGATTCCGTTCTTCCTGATTGGCTAGAAAGAGGTGTGGAATCTTCATTGCGAAACACGGAGGACGACGTCCCGGCACCCCCGCCTCCCACGTCGTTTTCTTCCTCTGCACCGCCTGCACAAAGAGCGAAAAGTTTGACCTCCCCGGTTGTGCTTACGTCCACTGGCTCTGGCTCCGCCTCCCAGAGTGTAAGTCAATGGACTGATCTGGACAAGTTTTATGAAGAAGAAGAAGAGGACGATGAGGAGAGCGACGGAGAAGAAGAAGAGGGGAGTTCGGAGGGATCCGACGACGAGGAAGAAGACAGTGACGGCGATGAACCGCATGGACACGGATAGGTATTCGATAGTGGATGTAGTATTATGATAGATTCTTTGGAATCTTGTAATATAGTGGCGTACCTTATTTCAGATCAGAACATTTCCATGTCAAGTCACAGTCATAGTGGACCCACCAGGATCACCAAACACATGGTAGTGAACGCCGTCGTGTCTCTTTGGGTCGTTCTTGTCTTCGTAATAATCCATCGGGAACCACTTCGAAAGCTACCGTCAGCCGGCGTCGACGGAGAAGCGAGACGCTAACGTGATGTTCTTCCAGCTCTTCTTTGTACGTGCGCAGGTACCGCGCGTCCTCTGATTCATCGACAACGCTGGTCCCGTATAAAGGAAGGACGAATTGGCCGATTTGCAGCTCAGTGTCAGTTATCTTTCCGCGCGACATGCGTGCATATGATGTTCGATACATGCCTCTGTACAAAATGTATTCGCACCTAAAAATGTGAGTATGTATCTCCAATCGCAGGTTGGTAATACATAACGAACCAACGGTCCCAATCATCTTTATCTATGTCGAATACTCGGCCGTCCGTGACCAGGATGTCATAGGGTGCGGCTTCAACATAAACCATCAGATCAGAGGCCCAGAGAACAGATGGATCCACCTACGGCGAGGCGCGTGAGGCTTTGTAACCACGTATCCGAGGAAGAGAAGCGGACGAGGATAAGACGCAGCCATGATCCTCGCCAGTTCGGTGCTTTGGAGTTCTCTATCCAGAGGATCCTCCTCTTGTCCGTTATGGGAGACGACTACCGTAACGTGTGTTCCGAAAACATCGAGAACGGCTTCGATCGCCGGCGCAAGCTCTCCATGCGGCGACGGTAGAAGGTGATGAGTCGAGTTAATTATGGGGAACTTGGACAGTAAACAGCTCCCCCACGTGTGGGATGCAGGACCGGGTCCAGTGTCGACATACTGAGTACATGATCACTCACAGCCAGAAACCAGGATTGAGAGCACTCACATATCCTATCTCTTCCACCAACACCCGAGTCCTGCCAGGGGGTTCAGTTGCGGTAGACAAGATGTAACGTCACCCACAAGTCACGATTCCCAAAGACTATTCGCTATCTAGTGGTCAAGGTCACACTTTCGGTCCAGAAGTATTTCTCAACGTACATGCAGGTCTGTTTCCAGCAAACCAACGACATCAAGCTCCATATCCCTTATAACGTCTCTAACAAGGCGCTGACTGTCTCTTCCTTCATTATCCAGTCCGAAATGGACTGTCCATATGCCCACAGTAAGTATGCGAGGTCCAGGTTTGAAGGGTCGCGGAAATTCTGTGGGGCCGCGGTATACAGTTACAAGGAGCGAGGCTATAGTAAAGCATGCCATAGTGGCGCGGGAATAAGAGAGGGACGCGGGTGTTAGCGCATCCTTCCTCTCCAGTCGGACAGGGCGCACGCCTGGCCAGTCGAAGGCGAGCGATAGGCAGGCCATTTGTAGCACCATTAATCTAGAAAGCCACGTGAGCCATTGGTTTCAACTCGGATGTGGACAGAGATACATATCCGTCCTTTCCCGGAGATAAACGCCGCCCGGGCTGATTTTTGAGAAGGCTTAAGATGTGGAGACACAATGAAGCCATAATCACGCACACGAAAGCATATGCAACCGTCCAGATACTCGCCAGTCCCAACAAACAATACACGAGCATAGCCGTGAAGTACACCTTCCCCGTCGACTGCCCTGTGCTTCCCACCGCATCTGATGCGCGCCTGAGGACAACAGGTACGATAGACATGATGAATACGGCCAAGTTGAGACCACCAGCGTAGCCCAACCAGTTTCTATATGTGTAAAGTACTGCGGCCGAGGCGCACCCATAAAAGAACCAGAGGGGGTGCGCCATTTTGCCGATTGAGGACCATGAAATGAGAGTGATCGCCAGAAGAAGGCCGATTGATTGAGCGATGATCGTGAGCGAGCCGTGGAGGTGAGGAACTGGGCCTCGCGGGTGAGAATTAAGAAAGCCCGTCCAGGACCAGGATATCATGGTGCTGGAGTCGGACAGGAGATGATGTAGGGTGAAAACGAGGCTACCGAGCGGAAGGGCGCCGGTTAGCCAATGTCGGCTAGAGGGCAGGGCGCTTTCAGGTGCTGCCACTTTGGTATCCTTTGGCTGTCGCGAATGGACCTCGTAAATTGCCAAGACAGTCAGTGTAATGCCAGTTTTATTGTATCCCCCAGATTTCAAATCGATAAAGGGCCAGACTACCAAGCAGTTAGTGAAAGTGGGTTCATAACTTAACATGGTTTGCACGAACCAGGGTTGTTGGAATGGTTAGCTTGTTTTGAGAGCGACGACAGAAGAAGGCCCAAGCTGGTCACTTTACGGCAGTTTGTCAGTTCAGTAGATGTATGTAGGATCAATACAACCCACAAATGCTTTGGTATTCGACATCAGCTGAGGCCCAATTAGTTACTTCTTTGATCACCACAGCGGCGGTAGCGACAGCCACCACACCGAGGCGATGGGTTGGTTTGTCGAGGACAAAGGCGGTTAATCCCAGGAGGGAGTAAACATGTAATGTAGTCGCCCCATCGCGTGATCGTGCCCACAATAGAAACGGTTTGATGGAAAGAAAGACAGGGGAGAGTGTGCAGAGCAAAGCCAGTTCGTGTCCTGCGATGCCAAGTTGCCATATTGAAAAATAGAAAAGAGACGGTATAAGAGAGGTGAAGATGGACCAAAAGATGTAAGCTGAAAATAAAAGAGTCAGGGGAGTCGCGTGGAACGTAGCTGTACGCACATAGATACACGGATGAGATGAAAGATATGGCAGGTTTACAAGCGGGCGGGATTTGAAAGGAAAAGTGGGTATTTGTCTTTCCCTCGGAAGCCAAGTTGACTGGAGGAGAGTCTTTGATGGCCTTTGGTGCAACAAATAAATCCGGGGTTTCTTTGACTTGAGAGAGCCCTTCTCTACATGGATTGAGTAGTGCTATGTTTCCGGAGCAAGGTTGAAATTAACCCGCTGGTGTCCTGGATTGGTTGGATGACCGCCTTCGAGCTGTCACCTACAGAAATCTGGAGCAAGGGTAGGAGAATCTGCGGTTGAGTATGGCGGGCTGCACGACGTACCTGAATATTCGCATATCTGAGTTCATCCTCTGCGATCGAATCAAATAGAACATCGAAGACGATTAAACTCCATTCACACAGACTATAACGTGTGTATGCCCCTGGTACCCGGTGCACTTCTATGACGCGGCCACCATTCAGTCAACTGAACGAATGAAGACTATGGGACCTACTGTGCTGGATGTAAAAGTATATGAGCGGTATCAATGTCAAGAAAAACCTGAGAGTGTCTGGCAATCAGGTAAAATCATGGCGGTCGAACATTCAGCTTCTCACGCCGATGCGACAGCAGTGCTGGAAGCAAATACGAACACGATAAGGGCCACCCACATACAGTTAGGACCGTGCCACTACTGACCGTCTTCTTCGAGTGTGCACGGGAGCGCCAGAAACGCATCCCGACATCCAGGGGATGTTCAATACCAGATACGAGATCATGCACAAGTCATGTATCTCAGGATCATCGTTGGATGTAACATACACCCAGCCGCCGCACGCAAGCGTCCGAAGGATTCCAGAGATGAATATGAAAGTTGTGAACGTTGAATCCCAGACTCGAGAGTGCAATAGATACTGGAGAAGCACGAGACCGATGCGGGGTCCTGGTATAGGGATACATGAGAATTCCGCGCGCCAGGCGGGAATACAAACCAGATGTAAAGGCTATAAGAATCTGAAAGAGGGGTCTTTCAGGTGCCCAGTCGCCAATCGTGGCTGAAACGGAGGGAAACCATTCGTCTGGATATCCCGCGACGGCATTCTTGACAATTTTTTTGTAATGGTAGAGGAGGCCAAGGACCAAGGCAACGGTGAAGGCAGCAGAAGAGAGTGCTGTATGTGCACGGACTATGTTCGTCGCTGGGAATAGTACCATGGTTCGTGAACCGAGTTGGAGAATGGTGGCTCCGAGCTGCTCCGAGTCGTTCCTAGCAAGTTCCTAGCAGGAGTCAACTCATAACGTACACGACGCATAGGTCATGTGCATTGTGAACAGCAAGCTTGTCCAGTGCCACCGTAGTCCAAAACGTTCGAATGGCAGCTCGGACGACCGCTGAGAGCTACCCAGGAGTGCCCATGACGAAAATTGGCAGAACCGCGAATCAGCGATCACACCAATTTGGACCTTGGACCCGGACCCGGCGTTGTCACTGGAATAATATTCCTGTCTATCTGCAAGAGGCTCAATTCAAGCTAGCTTCAAGTCAGCAGCATCCGCGCCGATGGGAATAATAGTCCTATGCACGGAAAATTTTCTTGGCGTCGCGCTTCCTGTGTCCAATTTCCCCCATTTCCTCCCTCCAACACATGGCCGCAGCAACTGCTTACTTATCCGGAATTCTGCCGCTTTTTTACCAATAAGAAGAGCTATGACGCCCATTCCTGGCCGTGTCGTTCTCTGCTTTCCCTCAGGAACACGAACATGAAGCTCCTCCTGTGTCTTCCTCTCTTAGCTGCTGTTGAGGCTGCCATCGTGCCGGCTGTCGATCCTAGCAAGCATTTCCACCCCACCGTGCCCAATGCTGCCGAGCCCCAGGGCAAGAATGTTACCATTAACGGCGTTTTAACATACGTCTCGTTGCCCAGAAAGAAGTTTGACCCTACTACCGCAGTGCTGCTGCTCACTGGTGGGTCCTCAGATTCCATACAATTTAATGGCGACCTATCATCGTGCGTAGATGTATTCGGTCTACCGTCGCCCGACAACCTCGTGAGTAATGTCTGCTATAGTCAAATAAACCTGAGATTTATTCCTTCATTCAGTTGCTTGTATGTACAAGGAATGATAACAACTTATTGTTTTAACTTATCTATTCTTCCAGGCGGATGAATGGGCTGCAGCAGGGTTCCAGGTAAGAACACTTACAGCAGTCGTCCATGCCTGGGTTATCCTGTCCCCCAGACATTTGCGCCTGATTATCTGAACGGCGACGCCATCCCCATGAACGGGAATCTCACCACGTGGATCGTTAACCACGGCGAAGCGCAAACGACCCCTCCCCTCTTGGCGGTCATTAAAGCCCTCAAAGCGCGCGGGATCAAGCAAATTGCGGCCACAGGGTACTGTTTTGGCGGCCTATACATCACACGGCTGGTTCAAAATAACACCGTAACTGTCGGGACCATGGCCCATCCTTCATTCCTCAACGTCCCCACCGATTTCGACCTCATGAAAGAGGTGTCGCACATCCCCGTCGAGATTAACAACGCGGAGCTGGATACTGGTTTTACGCCTGCCGTTGCCGCTCAAACGGACGCGGTGATGGGCAACGGCCAATATCTCCCCGGGTATCTTCGGCGCCAGTTCGATGGCGTGGCGCACGGATTTGCAGTATGTCCATCCTTTCCCCCTCTGATCACCAGCTTACCGCATTTTCAGGTGAGGGCTAATGCCGTGAGTGACCACATCTACGTTTTCTAATCCGCTAACATGCTTTTTGTAACAGTCTGATCCAGTTCAAGTTGCGGCCAAGGAGGGGGCATTCGACACGTCGTTGAGGTGGATTAAGGCCCATCTCAAGTAGCGCATCCTTCCGAATATACGTACCATATATTTCGAGTGTCAACCGAATGCTACGGCTCTTTAGCTACTCGAATGGAGCCCCACGGTTTGGGGAAACAGATGAGAGGCGGCGAGTCGGCGCAGACATAATCAAGTGCATTGTGCAGTCAATGTTCAGGGCTTTATGCCGCTTGCGTTCGGTGGGATTATTGGCTACATCGATTCTCTATTCGTCGAGGACCGCGGGGAATGTGCCGTTGTCGCGCTGGTCATCCCACTTTGAGATCTGGTTTGTATCGTCAGGACGGCGCGGAAACAGCAGCGGAGTGCAAGATATGCTCACCCATTCATCTGTACGCGGGTGATTGGTTGTCAGAGGGCGAACGATAAGCGAAACGGGACTGACTGGGACACAGAGAGTGGTAGGTCATTTTGAACTGCTTGCAGGGCTTGAAGTCCTCGCCCTTTGCGTTGATGCAGCGGAAGTAGTCGCAGTAGTTCTGCCAGCTGGAGTGGGTCGGTCAGCGTCGGGCGCAGAGGAGGAGCGGGCGGATGGGGCACCAGTTTCTGGTCTGGTTCTGGTTAGGGAAGCGGGCATCAAAGGGAGCGGTCTTGAGCACATATTTCCTGGGGAACGATGAGCTGGAGGAGACTGGGACGACGAGGAGAGTGCTACTTGGACAGGTCCTCTGCGTCGGACATGGTTGCGTCGAGAGAGCGTGATGTGTTTGTTGTTGCAGGTTGGTTCCAGACCACCATGGACGCTCTCCTCGCCGAGGTCGCGGCCAAGCGCAAGGCCATCGACGACGACCCTCCACGCCCCACAAAGTACATGCGCCGCGGCGACATCGACCGCCTCAAGCAGGAGGAGGAGCGCGCAGAGCACGCCCGCGAAGAGCAGGCCCGCAGAGACGCAGAGGCCACCGCAATCGCCCTCAAGGCGGCTTCAAAAGTGAGCTTGTGCTCGCCCTTGCATCCAGCGTCCTTATTCGTGAATGGAGAACAGGCCCCTTCACGCGCTGCAACAAACTCGCCGCTTCCTGTACTAGACGACTCCAAGCCAGAGGCCGCATTCAACATCTCCAACGAAGAGACCGTCCGTCGCCTCCGCTCCAAGGGCCAGCCCATCCGCCTCTTTGCAGAGTCCGACAAGGATCGCCGCCTGCGCCTCCGCGCGCTCGAGCTTATCGAGGAAAAGGGCCACGACCGCCAGGGCGGCCAGAACGACTTCAAAAAGGCGCTCGAGGACGTCGAGAACGTCGAGCGCGAGATGAAGAGCAAGGTCCCCACCACCAAAGGCAAGAAGCGCGACGAGGCAGAGCAAGCCGCCAACTCGGTCCTCGACCTCGGCCTCATAAAGTCCGACCCCGACAAGCTCTACCCCATCATCTACTTCGCACTGAAGCGCACCCTCCGCGAGTGGGGAGAGGCTATGGACGCGCGCCCTGAAAACGTCAAACGCACGACGCAGGGAAAGCTCGCCGCCGCGACGCAAGTCCAGTCCGCAGAGTACCTGAAACCTCTCTTCAAGTCGCTGCGTGCCCGAGTGAGCTGCGCCATCCCAACTCTGTGACTCGTCAGCTAACATTCCTTCGCCAGTCGCTGCCCGCCGATGTCCTCGGTCGCATGGCAGAGATCGTGCACTACATGCAGAAGCGCCAATACCAGCGCGCTAACGACTCCTACCTGAGGCTGTCTATTGGGAACGCCCCGTGGCCCATCGGCGTGACCATGGTGGGGTGCGTCGCTTCCTCTCGCGTTTCCTTGCCTGGACCCCAATCTGACGTTCGCATGTCAGTATCCACGAACGGTCTGCGCGCGAGAAAATCTCGTCGGACCAGGTGGCGCATGTGCTCAACGACGAAGTCAGCCGAAAGTATATCCAGAGTCTCAAGCGGTGCGCAACAGTATGGTTGCACAACCTCTATCTGACTCGATCATCCAGACTCTTGACCTTCTCGCAGACCAAGTACCCACCGGAAGATGTCTCGCAGCTTATGGGGTGAAAGTACTATTGTATTATACGTTACATGTCATGTTCTAGGTGTATATTCTAACGTTTGTTTTTCTTCCCCTTCTTCCCTCGGTCTGGCGGCTCATCCGCAGGCTCTGCCCGCGCATGGCCCGTGCTTTTGATATGGGCAAACAACGCGTTTTTGTCGGTGAAAGCCTCGGCGCATACGTTGCACCGCAGCTAAGGCAGATTTAGTGAGTGACACCGTGGACAACGACGCACGACACACCTGTTTGGCCGCGCCCTCGCCGGTTTCTGCCTTCTTTGCTTGTCGGGCTTTCCTCAGGTCGCGCTTTGTCGGGGCGGCGGGCTGGTCCACATCGGCGTCCGGTCGCTCCGGATCGCCGTCGGCGAGGCTGCGAGCCATCCTCTCTGTCTTGGTCAGAGGCTCCGACTGCATGTTGTCTGCCTTTTTCGCCTTCCTTTTCTTCCCATTTGGACGGGCGGGCGGGTCGCTGCCGTCTTTTTCGAGTGGCGTGGGCGGCGAGGCTTCCCTGGGAGGAGCTGGACTCGCGCTTTCGGTTTCGGTTATTGGCGAGAGCACGGGAGGGTCCGGCGTCGGGGTTCTTGGGACGGCGTCATCCGCGTCCCCTGCCTCTTCCTCTTCCGCACCGAAACGCAACTCCTCGTCGTCTTCCAGCATCTGCTTCTTGAGTCGCTCGACCTCTTTCAGATGTTTCTTGCTCCGCTCGTGGCTGTCCCATGCGGGCTCGCTCCAGAACGACTTGCCGCAAACCACGCACTCCCACTCCTCCGGGTCCTCGCCCTCGGCCGCAGCCCACTCCAGGTCCTCGTGCGCGCGCAGTGCATCGACCTTTTGCCACTCCTGTTCCACGTACTCCATGCGCGGGGCCGCTTTCGCTTTGGGCGTGGCGGCACCGCTAGGCGTCGCGGCGCCCGACGCCGGAGCCTGAGCCTGAGTGAGGTGCGTCTTGTAGCGCGGGTCGCGTTTGCGTAAAAATTTGGCGAGGGACTGGTGGAGATAAAGATGAGTATTAATACGCTCCCTGCATATACGTGTCTGCTCACCCGAACGGTGTCGTTGTACTCTCTGCGCGCATCCTCCCGCGCCTTTTTGTTGTCCTTCTCCATCAAGCGGCGTACGCGCCGGTCGGGCGCCTCAGCGAGATTCCACTGATCCGTCCAGGCAAAGTCTTTCGCTGTCGCGAAGTTGGTCCACGCCGCGTAGAAGGCGCGGGCCGCGTCCGCGTCTTTTGTAGCTGGCGCCCACGTCCACGTCGAATACCCGAAGGATGGGTAGTCGGCGTCGGAGATCAGGGCTTCCTCGGCTTGAAGACGGGCAAAAAGACTCCGGTATATTGTAAAAAAACTCTGCATATACGCGCGGGTTAATGTGAAGACTGGCGAGACGGGTGTGTGCGTACATTCTCGCCGTCGTCGACGCCGGACCAGATCGACGCATCGAAAAAGCGGGTTAAGTGACGGACGGTGAGCCCGCGGTCTTGGGCGCGCGAGGGCGCGGCGCCTTTGCGGATGTCCTCGTACACTGTCGCGTCGTCGGGCTCGGGCGCCAATGAAGCCTTGTGCGAGTCATACCAGGCGCGTTCCTACTTGATTGGTGCCATGGGTTTGGCATGTTATACCGGAAGAGGGAGCGACTGGCTTACTTGTTCGTCGCTCAAGACCTATGGAAGAATACGCATGAGATGCGGAGAGAATGACGCGTCGTACACACCTCGTAGGCCTGCTGCAACGCCGCAAATCGCTTCGTAGATCCCTCAATGTCGCCCTACCACCTGCTTAGTTGGGGAAACAAGAAGTAATGTGAGTGTGGAAGCACCTGGTTCTTGTCGGGATGGTGTATGAGTGCTAGTCTGCGGAAGGAGCGCTAAAGACCGTTGAGCCCAGAAAAAGTCGGAGTGCCAGAACAGAGGACCTTTATTTCGTCGGCGGTCGCGGTTTCTTCCACTTCAAGGAGTTGATAGTAGTCCGCAGCAGATTCATCGGACGAGGCAGCGCCCGGTGCTGAGGTTGAGCTCTGTTGGCCCATGATGGTTCAGGATGACTTGAAGGACGACGTCCAAATGCCGCAGCAGAGCCGTGTGCCGGCTGATCATCATCACCTTGCCCAAAAATCGCCATGTCGGATTTTTTGAACTTCAAGTCAGGCGCAGGGCCCAATGGTACGTCCACCTCGCTCGCCCGGAGTCGCCCTTACGTTTATTAGACATGGCTGCACGGAAAGAGGCCGTCATGAACGCTATACGGAACGAAGTTGGCGAGCGCACCCTGCTTTCTTCCTGCTCCACCTGCTAATCCATCCGTCAATAAGCCCTCACCAACGCACAACAGCTCATGAATGCGCGTTTAATTTTCCACCCCCCAGTCGAAACACTTTCTCGGGACTGATTCCTACGCAGACTGCAAACGAGAAGTGTTTCAAAGCGTGCATCACAAAGCCTGGCGCGTCATTGTCAAGTGGGGAGGAGGTACGTTCATGGCGCACGCGAGGTCCTAAAAAACCTTGACCAAGAGGTGGCACAGACCTGTCTATCTCGGTGTCTGGATCGCTACATGGAAACCTGTAAATTGCCTATTTGTGAACGAGAGCCTTCGCTCATCATCTATCTCACAGTCAACATTGTGAGGCGAACGTACATGACGCGTTTAAGCAAGGAACGGTTGGAGGAGCAAGCGACTGTCATTTAATAACGGTGCAACAGGATGTCCGTTGGAAAAACTATGCAGAAGTAGTTACTGAATAGTGTGTTAATAGGGTCCATGATCCTCTATCCCAGAAACCGACGCGTCTTTAAGTGATAGCTGCGTACACTAATTATAGAATAAAAACATAGCGAATATTGTCCGAAGGAACGTAGATTAGACGAAAAGTACCTGATACCGATGGCAAGTGTAGCAACATATACAATAAATTTGCAGGTAGATCAGCAGAGGCCGATGTGTTGGTCCGAGTAATACATCTGCGCGACACCAGAGTCGGCATCGGCGGACCGGCACTCGTCATTAGAGTACGCGTCGTAGAAAAGAGGCGAAGGCTTCTCGTAGAAGCGGCGCGGGACGGGCTGGGCAGAGTAAGGACGGGGCGTCATGTCGTGGGATACGGGACGCGCGCCATAATCTTCCAACGAATGTTCGTCGGGGACCAGAATGGGCTCGGGGTTACAAGCAGGGCTATAAATGGGGGTCGGCAGATAAGATGTGTGGGTGTACGACGATACCGCGGGAGCAGTATGGGGCAGATCTCGCCTGTAGTGCGACAGGCCAGAGACCACGATGTGGGAAAGGTCGTTGGCCGCAGCAAACGATCGTCGCCGGTATATATTGGGCCGAATCGACGAGAGGCTGTCCTCAGGATACTGCTGCTCTGGGCCTTGGATAACGCTCAGCGGGGGCGGGGGAATCTCCATTGGAGATGGAGGAGGGGGCTCGGAGAGGTAGTAGGGTGAATAGGGAGGCGAAACCTCGCTCTTCGCCTGCAGGCTCTGGAGAAGGTGGACCAGGGGCACGGAAGAACCAATGAGATCGTGTCGCAATACGTGGGATGCCTGGTGACCTTCGGTCCAGTCAGTGCATCGCTTCCAGTAGCGAGGCGAGCCGTCACTGGAGCTATTTTCCAGATAAAAGACGGGCGGACGTGAGAGGACAAACGACGCCAAGCCAGTCGACCCAGGAGACGTGTTGGTAAACTCGGTGTCGATGATGGTGTTGAACGGGATCTCCATCTTGAACCCAAATCCGCCGTTGTAGATGAACCAGGTCAAACAACGCTTGGTCTCGCATGTGTATGCAACCAAGTCATGCCGACTTTTATCCGTCGCGATCCTCCGCCAGCAACCTATTGATAAATCGGAGCACGGAATGAAGGTTACAGCTAGGTAAACACTATTAGTAAGGATATACGAAGGTCAATCGCACGGTTGCACATACGTTCATCCTCGTGAATCAAGCTGTTCAATTCGTTCTCAAAGCTCGTCGAAAGGCTGGGAGGCATATAGGGATCCGGGCCACGACACAGATCCTTCGTCTTCTTGAGTTTGCTACTCTGCAGTTTGGCCTTGGCGCGTCTGGCAACGGAGCTATGAATTTCTGCCCATGTAAATCGCGGGAAAATATAACTGCACCTGTTTTGGAACCAGATCTGCGTTTGGCGCTCTTGCATACCCAAAAGCTCACTGATTTCACGCCGACGACATGCGGTGGGGCTTCGCTCGACGGAAAAAAACCGCTCCAAATGGACCAGTTGTTCGGGAGTTACGCGAGACCTCTTGGGTTTCTCCGGATCAGACTTGACGTCTGAGGCAGAGTCCTTCTCGTCCTCCACCGATGTCTGGGATCCTGCAGATGAAGGCCGCGTAGCGAGCGGCGAAGACAGGGTGGTCGACGACGAGCCTGGAGACGGGGTGGAGCCGCAGGCCTCAGCAGCGGACGGGTCGATCTGCAGCTTGACGCGGGTTTGAGGGGGCATGGCTAAAATCGCGAACTAGGACGTTAGAAATATCGACTTGCGTTTAGGAACCGGCGTGGCATACGTTGTTGAGGAGAGCCGCAGCGAACACTTGCACGCAATGAACTGTGGCGCGCGCGCAGCAGGACGGCGAGGGTGCGTTTAAACTAAGAAGCAAGTGGTACAGGCAAGACGCAGCCGAAGGTGGAAGTGGGTGGAAGAGGTAGAGAAACGAAAGTTCAAGTCTCAGATAGACCTTTCAGAGGCCACATGAGGAAGGAGAAGCGATGACCGAAAGGGTTGAGAAGGTTCCTAGATTGATGGTGATCGACTTGGTGGCAAGGAAACCAGAGCGACTCTGGTCTCTTTGGGTGTGCGACGTAACCACGACGGTAAGAAGGGGAGCAAAACTTACCACCTGAAGCTCGTCATTTCCAACGCGAGTTTGGTACAGCAACGCACTCGACCGAGACGACGACCGTCTGGAGAGAAACAAGCGCTACAAGACGACGAATAAGGAAATGGATGAAAGCGGTCAATCACACATTCCAGCCGATCGGACCGATCAGTTTGGTGGCGGAGAACCCGACGATCAGACAGAAAGATACAGTAGACTTGTTGTGGGCAATTTCAACTGGCAGATTCAACTCGACTTGTCGTCGCAACAAGCATATTTTATCGAGAGAGAGAGGGGAAAGCCGGAACTCACCTTGGGGCAACCTTGGGAGCTCGTTACTCCCGTTACCCTGATCGACCCGTGCTGCTCGTTGCAGCTCGTTGCTGTCAACGTCCCCCACAAGCCCGCTTCCACAGGAATGTTCTATGCTTCTGTCAAGGAATTTGAAAAAAAAAGACAGCTCGGCAAGGATTCGGGGTAGGCGAAAGTAGCCGGCGGCCTTGAGATTTGCCTTCTACAAGGCTTGGAGCTTGGAGCCACAGCAGCAGTAGACGCATATACAAACGCTGAGTCAAGTGTAAGAGTGGTGCACATAGACAAATGGAGAAGGTGTACGGAATGTGGGTGCCCGATCCAGTGTTCCAGCGTCAAGATCACGACCCTGCATGGCTCAAATGACTCGCGCAGAACACACGAATTGGGCCACGGCGTCCGACGAGTCGGGGCACAGCCGCACAGGTTGTGCTGCCGCGCCCTCCCGCCGCCGACCAGTCCGAACGGTATCCACGGGTAACGGTACACGTTTGAATTTCCATCCGAATACTTACACGACACGACAGCGACGGTTGAACAAGAGCGCGCGTACTTGCACCCACCAAAATACTCGAGCCGAAACATACAGTCACCTTCGAACGAGGCAAAGAAAAAACAAACGAAAAGCCAGATATACCTTCAATACCTTGGCCGTTTCGCTTCCCTATCATCAAACCCACCAGCAGGACCGTCGCGCTTGAGATCTCCGCGATACCCACCTCCACCCGGGAAGCCGTTTCCAGGCGGCGGCCCATACCCACCCCCTCCAGGCGGACCGCCAAATCCAGCCGATCCACCTGGAGGAGGACCATACCCGTTGGATTGGTTGTCGTTGAAACCGCCACCTCCGCTGTAACCGATGCCGCCCCCGCGACCACCCCTAAAAAAGTTAGGTAAACAACGACGAGAGTGTGAGCTTGCAATTACCTGAAGCCTCCGCCGCCACCACCGCCGAAGTCATCCCGTCCTCTGAACCCACCCCCGCCCCCTCCACGGAATCCGTTGTCGCTGCCTCGGAACCCTCCACCACCTCGGTCGCCACCAAATCCACCACCCCCACCTCCTCGGTCGCCTCCGTACCCACCTCCGCCTCCGCCACCTCTGTCTCCAAATCCTCGGTCACCGCCGCCGAATCCTCCTCCTCCTCTGTCGCCAAACCCGCCCCCCCGATCACCGAACCCGCGCCCGCCGCCGCCACCCCCTCCAAACCCACCACGTCCGCCTCTGAAGCCGCCCCCACGGTCGCCAAACCCTCCACGGTCTCCGAATCCACGTCCGCCGCCGCCTCCGAAACCGCCGCGAAAACCACCACCACCGCCTCTTGGAGGGCCCATTGAAGGAGGCGGCTCAACCCGCTTAGGACGACCACCAAGACCGCCCCCGAGACGGCGGGGTTTCCAACCACGGACGGTGCGGCCGCGTTCGACGTCTACCAGTATGCGTTTTCCCATTATATGGAGACCGTCGGATTCCTTGTACGCAGCTAAAAAGAAATGAGTTGCAGTCGTGAGCCGGCAACTCTTAGTGTACGAGAAGGGGGGACGGAGGAAATAATGTTAGACCTTTCATATCGCGTTCACGCTCATAGACGACAAACGCATAACCTCTGCTGCGACCCTTTTTGTCGCGGACAATTCTTACCCGCTCGATGGTGCCGTAACCTTCGAATTCACGGCGGAGTTCGCCCTCGGTGGCGGTTTTGTGCTGCGAGTCAGTATCAGCATACATGGAAAAGGCGCAGCAAATGGTAGATTGTTACCAGACGAGAAATGAACAGCGTTTTGTAAGGGTCGCCAACAGCTTCGGGATCATCGGCGGGTTTATCTAGGGTGAGCTAGGTCAGAAAAGAAAGAGTTGTATAGGCACAGATGGGCGCACAGGTCTCCTTTGCAATTTTAAACTCTTCGGTTCTCTTTTTCTTGCGCTCTTCCCGTCGAATTTGGCGCTTTACTTCTTCGGCGTGGGTGAATACGGGCTCCTCCCCCTCCTCCATGGTGGCATCCGCCTCGCCAGCATTCAGCAGATTCTCTGTTTTCGCCTCCTGGAGCTGGGCAATGAGATGCGCGACACCGGTGACATTTTTTTGACGGATACGGTCGATATCTCTGTCGACGGGGCGGGAGTAGGGGAGCGGAGGTCGGGGTGCAAAGAGCTTCAAAAGATTTGGGGGAAGGAGATGCGTTCCGGGCATGACGTGGAAAGAGGGAGAGAACGAACGAACCTCGGGTGTGACCCGTGACCCGTGACGAGCTCTCAAGTTTCAACCAAGAGGTACTTACTCCGAGTCTGCGACCCTATAGCGATATCCTCAGAATCTAACCGTTTTTTAGAGTCTATATGTAGCGCTCATGTACCACTCTCTTCTCCGACCAAGGTCGACTTTTTTCCTCGGATCTTTTCGCCGCACCAATTCATTTGCCGTGCCATACAAGCAGATAGACTCTCTCAAAAACCCTACAAATCTCCTCAAAAATTATGCGCAGCTCTCCAAATCCCGCCTTTCTTTGCTCATGGTCTTGACGACAATGTCCGGCGTCGCCATTTCCCCCATACCGACAACTGTTCCTATATTGCTTTCCACAGCGCTCGGGACCGCACTCTGTTCTGCGTCCGCTAACACTCTCAACCAGCTCCAAGAAATCCCATTCGATAGCCAAATGGCACGCACCCGGAACCGTCCACTTTGCCGGAGGGCAATAACACCCTTCCACGCTGCCGGGTTCGCTCTTGCGACGGGCGTTGCAGGCCCTGTGATCTTGTGGAGTATGACGAACCCCACTACGGCATTACTGGGGGCATCCAACATCGTGTTGTACGCGGGGCTATACACATGGATGAAAAGAAAATCCCTCTGGAACACCTGGGTTGGCGCAATTGTTGGCGCAATTCCACCGGTTATGGGTTGGACAGCATGTGGAGGACATCTCATACCCACCGCCTTGAATCCGGTCAATATGTTCCCTCCCCCGTTTCTTGCGTCGGCCCCGGTCCCCCTCGAACTCGTTGATAACCCGCTCGGAGCGTTCGCGCTTTTTATGCTTCTGTTCAGCTGGCAGTTCCCCCATTTTAATTCTCTCGCCCACGTCGTCCGCGCTTCGTATGCGCAGGCCGGTTTCCAGATGCTGGCGGTAATTTCGCCCTATAAAAACTCTGTGGTAGCGCTGCGACATGCGCTGCTTCTCTTCCCTATATGCTCCGTACTTATTCCCCTCGCCGGGCTTACGACGTGGACGTTTGCTCTGACATCGCTTGTGCCCAATATCATTTGGACCCACGCGACGTGGAAATTTTGGAGAGTCGGCGGGGAGAAGGAGGCCAAAATTGCCTTTCGACATGGATTATGGTGGCTGCCCGTCATCCTGGCTCTCATGATGGCGCACAAACACGGAATGAACTGGGCTCAGTGGCTGGGTGTGCATGAAGGAGGTGAAGAAGGAAACCTCGAGAGCTCGTAGTGCACTATGTATACAATGAATTCATGTCGGCGCTTCCAATTTGGCGGCCTTGGCTGCGTTTCTTTTTCGCAGCAGGGCATCCCGCCGGTTTTTCATCAGGGTCACCCTCATATCTGCCTCTTCCTGAGCGCGCTCCTCGTCCAGCAGTCTGTCCATGATCAGCTCCCGCTCGTCCCGCTCTTTCTGCCGTCGCGCGTCCTCCAAGTCGAGTTTGTTGGGCTGCTCTGGGACGTCCTCGGAGTGTTGGGGCGGGAACCCTTCCGGAGTCTCCGACGCGAGCTCGGGCTCAGCCATTATCGTAGCATTCTCGTACGCGTCTCTGTGGTCGGGCGCATTGACGACGTCGCGCTGGAAGCGCTCCCATTCAGAGTCCAGGGCCGCAGCTGGTGGTGCGGGCTGTGACGGCGGCGGGTCGTCTTCCTCGTCATCGGATTGGGGTGGGAGAGGGGCACGAGAAGGGTCGGAAAAGAAGTCTGCCGGGAATGCACTGGCAGCGTCGTCCACCTTGCGCCTCTTTGCTTCCGTGTCCGAGTCGGAATCGTGTTCCTCGGCCTTGCGCTTTCCGTTCGATATATGAATCTGCTGGGCTTCATCTCGCTGGGCCTCTCTAAGGCGATCCTGCTCCTTGAGACGGGCAACAGTGGTGCGATGAAGCTTGCTGCCCAAATGACCCTCCCAAGCCGCGGCGTGCTTTACGGGGCCACAGGCGACACACCTGAGCTGGCCATTCTGGGTGTATGAGGCGAGGGGATGGGATATGCGTGCCTCCTGGCGCTTGGCCTTGAGCAATGCACGCACGTCCGCCATGGACGCCGGTGTAACGTTACTATCA
>CVRE01178007.1:0-10646 GCA_001179765.1 Crepidotus sp. BD-2015
CCGCGGGGATGGCGTTTACTGCCCGTTTAACGTATGCCGGAATGGTGTCGAGCGGCTGAGCATTGCGTTGAGCCAAAATCTGCTGCGAGGAGGTCAGCATGAAAGTGCAATTGTGCAGAATAGTGGGACTGACCGGGAAAGGGATTGGGCTAGCAGCTGCCTGACCCGCCAGGAGCACAGCTACCGAGACAAGGACGTATAATTGAGAAAGCATGATAAAAAGAGAGTAATGTGTATTGAGACGAAGTGCGGACGAGGGAAGGAGATTAGGAAAGGGCGTCCTGCGGCCGAAAATGTGGAAGGGAAAGGGAGGTAATGGGAGTCGGGAAGAAGAGTTCAATTCTTTGCTCTTATTAGGCAAGCCAAACCGACGGCTTGGGAGGCACACTTTGATGGTCGCCATCATAATCTTTTTACACCGACCTACCCCGCGCTCATCCTCTCTTCAATGGACTCCCGCTTCGCCAGGCTCAGGTCAGACCCTCGCTTTCGTCGCCCGCGGAAGGAAAAGTCAAAGGTCGTCGTCGATGACCGCTTCAAGGGTGTTTTTGCGCCGCAGCCCAAGAAAGGTCCGGTTCATCTATTCGTGGAGCACAGCACATCTCTGAAACCATCACAGGCCGCGTTGACAAGTACGGGCGACCCGTATCCGAATCCCATGAACACGACAATCTGCGGCGTTTCTATCGCCTTGAGAATGAAGATGATGATGATGGTGTGCCGCCTCAGCCCGACTACGCCCGCGGCCAAGCTCTCCTTGAGTCCTCCGATGAAGAAGAGGACGACGCGTCCGACAGTGATTCTAACACCGCCGGTCGCCACCCTACGCGGCCCATCAACCTCACTGACAAGGATCCTGACGCTGACATCGACTTGAACGAGGACAATTTTGCGGACCTCGACGCGCAGGCTGCGGAGTATACAAAGGCGCACCCAGACGAGGGCTCCGAGGGCTCCCAAACGAACCGTCTGGCAGCAGTAAATCTCGACTGGGATCACGTCCGCGCAGCACACCTTTTTAAAATATGTGCCTCTCTCGTTTCTCCCGTGGCCTCGTCTATAACCCCGGACCTCCCGAAAAACGCTTCGGCTCGCGCACCGAAAGGGGGACCCAGCCACATTGTTCGTGGCAAGGTTCTAAGTGTCCGAATATATCCCAGTGAATTTGGGAAGGAGCGTTTGGCGCGCGAAGAAAAAGAAGGGCCGCCTCCAGAGATATTTAAAAAGGCGTCCACATTGGAAGAAGAGGAAGTGAACGAGAAAAACATCTATGACGTTGGGGACGAAAATGATTATGATGAGGATGCCCTCAGGAGATACCAGCTAGAGCGACTACGGTGCGTAATTTCCGACTGTCCACCTCCAAAAGCTCAATCGCCTAGGTATTATTATGCCATAATTACTTGCGATTCTACCGAGGGTGCCGCTCATATTTACGCTGAACTCGATGGAACGGAGCTGGAACGGTCTGCAAACATCTTCGACCTCAGCTTCGTGCCTAATGATATGAGTTTCGATCAGGAGTGCAGGTGGGGTTTTCCAATTCAGCACAATAATTTGGCTCTTATCTGCTTTCAGAGATGAGGCCACCGAAGATACGAGTACCGGCCAAAAGGGCGTCGATTTCGTTACAGATGTAAGCTATTGAATATTATTTTTAGTCTTTTCTCTGTTGAAGTTGAAACCGCATGTATCCAGGCCCTCCGCCATTCCAAAGTCAAACTCACTTGGGATGAAGACGACCCAGAACGGAATCAGATTACGCGTCGCACGCTTACTCGGAAGGAGATAGACGAAGCCGACTTCAGGGCTTATTTAGCGTCGTCGTCTGACGACTCGGATGATGAACAAACGAACAAGACCTCTAAGAGCAAGGGCGCATCTCGTGACCGGCTTCGTTCCCTACTGCTCTCGGGCGGAGGCGATGAATTGCCTGAGGGTTGGAATCGTGGTCAAGAGGATGAAGGGGATGTCGACATGGAGATCACTTTTACGCCTGGGCTGTCAAAATCTAAAGGCGCTGAAGACGAGACTACCTTGGACAAGTACCAGCGGAAGATGAAGGAAAAGCGCAAGAAGAAACAAATCGTTGAAAAAGTGACAGAAGCAGACGAGTTCTTCGACGCTGGTGATGACGATCCAGCCCCTGCTAACGCGAAAAAGTCGGCGGCCGTTCAGCCAAAACACGACGACGTCGACAAGCCTTCGCGGTCACTGTCCACGGCGGAGGAGCTATCCCTCCTCGTCTCTTCCGACAATCCCTCCGCCGAGCCCCGGCATTTCGACATGAAGGCCATCTTAAAGGCGGAGAAGAAGGCGAAACGAAAGGGGAAGAAGGGGAAGAAGGGAGCAGAGGAAGATGCGAACGAGATGCAGGAAGATTTCAACATCAATGTCAGCGATTCACGTTTCAACGTCCTGCACGAGGATCACGCATTCGCGATCGACCCAAGCAACCCACAGTAAGTCTTTATTACATCCCCGTTGCAGTCTCCTTCTCAAATGTATCTTAGCTTCAAAAAAACAAAAGGGATGAATGCGCTCTTGGAGGAGCGATCCAAGCGCCAACGCCACAAGAGAGAGGGCGTCGACGTCGCTGTGAAACAATCCGCGGAAACTGGGGGTCGATCACTGCAGAATCTGGTAGAGAGTGTGAAGAGGAAGAGCAGCACTATAGATACTGCGATCGGCAAACGCCGCAAGCTTCAGGAGTAGAAGTGTCAAAGCGGATCATCCGAGTCCCAAATAGGCAATCAAAGGTCATCTGTGTGCAGAGAAGAAAAAGACGCTACTACATCGTGATATACGTATACATTGAGTCTCTACAGAGAAAGATCCATCAAGAGAATTTAGCGTTGGAAAAATCCATTTCAGGATGCGCATCTTGGAACCTCTTGAGAGCCTAGAGAAAATAAGGTTCAGCTTTGCGCAAAAGGGACGGAACTACCTCTTGTTTCTTTAATTCGTCCGACGTAGGTTTGCCCATTTGCTGTGCGAGTATAACCGTTAGTTTGAAAGAAAGGTTCAGCCGCTGGCGTTGATTTACTTTTTGCTGATTATCAAACTGTACACGAGTTAGACGCGTCCGGGAACGAATTGAAGAACGCACCATCATCTTCTCGACCATTCCTCTGGTTATTGTTTTTCAGTGATCGAGTCATTGGAGTACATAGATCCAAACCTTGTCTCCCCGTCAAGGTCACTGAGCTTACTGTTCCCAGGTTCGATCTTACGGGTGTCGATCTTGGGATGGTGAGTGAGAACATTCTCCCACCATTGCTGCTGGTTTATTTTCTCGAGGTGAATGAGGACCAACTGGTTGTCTTCTGATGTTGACGCGTCAAGAGTGAAAAAGAAACGAGGTGCAAGACCAACCGAGCGTCCAGGTGCTGTCTTCCACTTTGATTTCCTTGCATAGTTCGCCATCTAGAATTTTGTCTTGACCCTTGAGGCCAACACTGAGTTTCTTTTTCTGGAGGACAACTGCAAGGTCTTTTCCGCGGGTCCCTTTAGGAACAGGAATGGCAACGTCGACGTCCCCCAGCTCTTGTGACCATGTGTAGGGTAGAGCTAGAAATGTGAGGTGCGCAGTAGGCTAGATCGACTCATCGTACCAGCCTGTTCTGCGATTTCTCTTGCTCTATCCTGTCTATCTTTGGCCTCGCGCTCCTCTGCAGAGAGAGAATCGTAGTCCTCGGCACTTGACATAGTGGATTTGTGGTGGATGGGGAAATCGGCAAATGCCCGGGCCAAACATCAACAACGCTCGCTTCGTTCTTTCCCGCTAGGCCACCCTCTTTGCACCGTTCCTACACGGCGATTTCGCTGCCATTCTCATGGCGAGTAGCGACGTCTGGAATGATTTTGACGTTAGTTCTCTTATCCGTCTTGCCACCGTGCATGCACGCGCTTACTGAGCCGCCAAAGACGATACGGCACAACATAAAGCACAACACGGTCGATAAACTTAAGCAAATCCTGGCGGGCCTGAACGACGAGTGTGGCACCCATTTCTCAAAGTCCGGCAAGAAGCAAGAAATTATAGACCGAATTGTTGCCACGTTGGACGGCTGGCGAACGGGCAGTGTGACGGAAAAATGGATCAAAGCGAAAGCCGTGGTTTCTCAAGTTCGATACAGCGGAATGTGCGTAGCTCGCCCTCGCGATCGTCCCGCGCACTCGTCCTAACCCTGCCATTGTACCTGCTAGGTACACAAATACCACCCCCACCCCTCTCGTGCCTGCAGTGGTACCTCATAACCCCACCTATACCGCTGCCAGCCTCGCAAAAGCCCCTTCGTTCGCCACTCCCAGCGCAGGTACCAGCTCCGTTGGGCGGTATGATCCCTACGCTCCTCCACGCAAACCTATCGCGACCACGAGCAGCGCACCAAGCGGCGCGAGGGCAGGTAAGGCGGGTTTAAAGCGTAATGTATCGCCATTAACATGTTGCTTAGGCATGCGTTTCAAAGAATCGCCATTCTTCCGAGTACAGCAAGCAGTATCGGCCGTTGTAGAATGCCCAGGTTTGAGACTGTCATACTTGCTTTGTCCCTTCTTTCTAAAAATGCACTAGAATCGTCTAGTGCCACAGATCGCCGGCAGCAGGCTCTCACATTCAATCTCACCAATGAGCATATTACCAAGCTCAAGTCCGACAGGTTGTGTGATTTTTGTGTTATTGGCCAACTATATTGACGCGTCATGTCTAGCCCCAAGTATCAGCTCCGCCTCTTTTGCACGTCCTCCGTGTTCTACTCGCCTACCCATAATACTTTTCGGCCAAACATGGGCCCTTGTCTCATTGAATTCCCTCCAACCTGCGAAGTTCGAGTTAATAATGTACAACTCAACGCCAACCTCAAGGGACTCAAGAAGAAGCCGGGAACAGCTCCCCCGCCTGATCTTGGGAAATATATAAGACTCGTCACGACCGCCAACAAGGTCGAGATGATTTATGTGAACAGTCAGCAACCTGTCCAGCCCAAGGTTCGACTCTGTGATTCCATCAGCTACAGCATTCTCACGCCCCCGCCCCACAGAAATTCTATCTGGTGGTTCAGCTCGTTGAGATGGTGACTGTGGAATCTTTGGTTCAAGAGCTGAAGAAGACGGGATACAAGAGCAGCCACGATATCCGGCGAGAGAGTGAGTGCACAGTTTTTTTCGTCGGATAGCGTTCCTTACAGCCCTTGATAGTGATTTCCAGCATGACGATTGACGAGGACATTGTAGCTGGGCCGCAGAAAATGTCTTTGAAGTGTCCTGTGCGTGGACACGATTGAGCATAGACATCACGTCCTGACTTGTCCTCGCAGCTGAGCTATATGCGCGTCAACACGCCTTGTCGGTCCCGCAAATGCACACATTCCCAATGTTTCGATGCGACATCGTGGTTTTCGGTCATGGAACAGACGACGACCTGGCTTTGCCCTGTATGTGAGCGAACGTTGGACTGCAAAGATCTCATGGTCGATGGGTGCGTTTTGGCTTTGTCTTGTGCTTTCGGATTCTGGGCTGATGTCTTTTCTCAGCTACTTTGACGAGATCTTGAAGCAGAGTCCGGAAAGTGTGGAGGATGTGGTGGTGGAGGCGGATGGCGAGTGGCACACATCAGACAACAAATATGGATCGGCGACGTGGAAGGCGTCGCACGCACCTGCGACGATTGCCAAAGCTGCATCGAGTCCTCGAAAGTCCCTGCCGGCCAAGAGTACACCCGACACGCCATCCAAGGGCGGGGATCCGAACGGGAAGCGCAAGGCGGAGATTGTGGTGTTGGATTCAGACGACGAAGACGAAGGGCGAGTGAAGCGCGAACTATCGCCTTCGTTTGCCAGCTCGTCTTCGGTGAACCGGTCGTTTGGGAGCATGCCTGGCGAGACGGTGGGCCACTCGCAGGGCGACGAGGTGATTGACCTGACGCTCGACTCGGAGGACGAGGGCGATACTGCGCCTCGTCCGCCCGCAAAACGGACCGCTTCTGATGCTGGGTTAGTGTCTCCGACGGAGCAGATCTGGAAGAAGGGGCGGCTGGACGACACGGGGCCCGCGCGGCGAGGGACGTCGTCGACGAGCACGTCGAACGGCGCGGACTCTTACCCTCGGGCGTCGGCACAGGCACCTGTTGCGCTGACTGCAGCGCGGCCGACGCTGGCGGTGGCTGCGCATCCGCCTGCGGGATACACGGGGCCGGTGTTGCCGCCGGTGTACCCCAACAGCTTCAACCGGGCGAGTGGGACGGGGACGGTGCAGCTGTCTCCGACGACGACGACGAGTCATTATCCGAATCGACTGAACCGGTGGTAGATAGCGTTTATTGTGTATACTGTGGTCTAATGGCAGTGGGGGATGGTTGTACGGGGACTTGTGTGCTGATACCAAGTTCAAGGAGGATTGTTGTCCCGTCCCGTGATCCGGGACGAGTCGGATCAAACCGCCTGGGGCACATGGTCTTAAATTTTCTTGATTTGCTCCTGCACCCTCCCTCCACCTCCACTCACAAAAAAATGGCCGACGTCAAGAAGACCAAGTCCCCCAAGGACTTTGCCCGTAAGCACTCGTCCTAGTCTGTCCCACCCAGCTCACCGTTGCTCAGTGGATTTCATGATGGGCGGTGTGTCCGCCGTCAGTTTTCCTTTTTTTCTGCTCTTTTTCTCGTCGCTCAATCGCGCTGTCCCCAGGCCGTCGCCAAAACCAGCGCGGCTCCCATCGAGCGCATCAAGCTCCTGGTTCAGAACCAGGATGAGATGGTCTTTGTCGTCTCTCTCCTTCCTCTTGATACCGCTTTGACACGTCACGCACAGATCAAGCAAGGGCGTCTGGCCACCCCCTACAAGGGCATCGGTGATGCCTTCAAGCGCACGTATGCCGAAGAGGGGCTCGTCTCCCTGTGGAGAGGAAACACCGCCAACGTCATCCGCTACTTCCCGACCCAGGCCCTCAACTTTGCCTTCAGTTCGTCTTTTTCTGCTATCCTTTGCACCCTCTCATCGCCCGCGCAGAGGACTACTTCAAGTCCCTCTTCGGCTTCAAGAAGAGCGAGGGCTACTGGACCTGGTTCGCCGGCAACATCGCATCCGGTTCCGGCGCCGGTGCCATGTCCCTGCTCTTCGTCTACTCCCTCGACTTTGCCCGTACCCGTCTCGCCAACGACGCAAAGTCCTCCAAGGGCGGAGGTGCCCGTCAGTTCAACGGCCTCGTCGACGTCTACAGAAAGACCCTCGCTTCCGACGGTATTGCTGGTCTCTACCGTGGCTTCGTCCCGTCCGTCGTCGGAATCATCGTCTACCGTGGTCTCTACTTTGGTGTCTACGACTCGCTCAGTTCGTCTTTTTTTCTGTCTTTCTTCTCGTGTGCTCACTCCCTTTCCAGAGCCCGTTGTCCTCGTCGGTCCCCTTGAAGGTTCTTTCCTGGCCTCCTTTGCTCTTGGTTGGGGTGTCACCACCGGCGCCGGTCTCGCTTCTTACCCCCTGGACACCATCCGGTTGGTCCCCATCCTCCTCCGCTTCTGTTCCGTGCTAACCTCGCTGCAGTCGTCGCATGATGATGACCTCGGGCTCGGGTGTCAACTACAAGTCCATGTTCGATGCCGGATCCCAGGTAACTGCTTCTGTCGCGCCATCTTCTCTCCTGTGCTCACCAACCTTCAAAGATCATTGCCAAGGAAGGCACAAAGTCTCTTTTCAAGGGTGCTGGTGCCAACATCCTCCGTGGTGTCGCCGGTGCTGGTGTGCTGTCCCTCTACGACAAGCTCCAGGAGGTGCGTCCGACCAGTGCCTTTCTTGCTCTGCGATTAACCTATCTGCCTGCAGTTAATGTTCGGCAAGGTGTACTCGGGCGGTAAGTTGCTCTGTTCTTTTCTCTCCATGCCCCGTTCAATAACCATGTCGTGCAGGATCCGGTTAAATAGCTCTCGACTAATGGATGGTTTATGCGGCGGGATCCTATTAGCTTACGTTCCCTGCCCGTTTTACGAATTTGTTTGCCTAGACGATACATATTTTTTATTCTCTTTCTGCACCAAACCATCTTGACTGAAATAAGCGCGGCCGTCACGTTCTTGCTCTTAGATGCGATGGGTGCGGCCTGTAATCGCGCGCCTTGGGACGCGCCTCCGCCAGTTCTCTAGTCTGCCGCCCGTCACCCTTCGCCCATATCAGGAGAACTGTCTGCTTGCATGTACCGATGCCCTGGAGAGTGGGGCTACGCGCATAGGTGTATCCCTTCCCACAGGGTCCGGAAAGACGACCGTCTTCATCTCTCTGCTGTCTCAGATCGCTGCACCTGCCGCGAATCCCGATGCTTCCAGGTCTATCATCGTCGTCAACAGCATTGAACTGGCGCGACAATCCGCTGAGCAAGTCGCTCGCCTCTTCCCAAACTGGACGGTCGAGATTGAACAGGGAACGAAGCACCAGGCCTCGGGCTTGGCCGATGTGTCCGTCGCTCTCTCTCTCTCTGGACTGTGCGAGACTTACTTTTCTCAAGCACGGTGGCCACATACCAGACTCTACGACAGCCTGGACGAGTCAAGAAGTTTGACCCCGCATTCTTGAAAGCAATTGTGATTGACGAGGCCCACCATGCCGCTGCCCCCTCGTAAGTAGTCATTGTGCCATCGGTTGTATTTCCTCTGTCATGACTCGAGTAGATACCGTCGCATGTTATCCAACTTTGACGCCGACATCAAGCATCCCGACGATGATTTCACGCCGCCTATTCTTCCGCATAAAATTCCGATCCTGGGCTTTTCTGCAACGTTCAGTCGCCATGACGGGCTCGCACTGGGCTCGGTGTTCGACCGTATCGTCTATCACCGAGACTTTATCGAAATGATCAAGGAGCAGTGGTGAGTAGTTTTAGAGGGACCAAATGTGGCGTCTCGGTCAATCAGTGTTATATTCAGGCTGTGCGATGTGCGGTTCACGACTGTACACGCCAACATCAGTTTGAAGGACGTCACGGTCAACTCGCGCACGGGCGACTTCAATCCGACGAGCCTCGCTCAAGTGGTCAACACGGAGACTGTGAACCACATGGTCGTCAAAGCCTGGCTGGATAGAGCCGGTATTGAATCAGGCACCGCGTCCCAACATCCTATCCTAAATTGCTCGATCCAGGAACCCGCAAATCCACGCTGGTGTTTTGCGTGAACGTGGCGCACGTCGAGGCCTTGACCCAGACGTTCCGTGGCTTTGGAGTCGATGCTCGGTACATCTACTCTGGGACGCCGGTCCGTGCTCTGGTTCTCAAGCTGCGCCGCCGTTTCCTTACCCGTGCTGCAGGTCACTGAGCGACGCGCTCTCATCGCATCCTTCAAAGCAGGCCAGTATCCAGTCTTGATCAACTGTGGTACGACGACTTTTGCAGTTGGTCGAATGAGTTGGTCGAATGAACGCTTACGACGCATCCAGCCATCTTGACCGAGGGCGCCGATATTCCGAACATCGACTGCGTCGTGGTTGCCCGCCCGACTCGTTCGCGGAACGTCTTTGCACAGATGGCAAGGCTCCCTTGTACTCGGCACGGACCTCTCCATCTAATCTGACTCGGGAATCCAGATTGGGCGTGGGATGAGGCTCTCCCCCGATACCGGCAAGACCGACTGCAGGATCATAGATTTCGTGGACAGCGCCGGTCGTGTGTCGGGCATAGTCTCGGTTCCAACGCTATTCGGTCTGGACCCCGACGCAGTGGCGATCGATGATGAGACGCCCGAGTCTCTTGAACAGCGCGCTGCAGACACCGTAGACGAGATCCTGGAGCCTCGTTCAGTGACGTACAAAGACTATGATGATCCTTTTTCGCTCGTACAGACTTCGGGCGCGCCGCACATAACCAAAATGAGCAGACATGCTTGGGTCGGCTGTGGCGATGATATCTACGTCCTCGAGTGTCTCGGGAAGGGCCACGTTCGCATCGAACCTGCCGAAGGTGGTCCATCGGCCTCACTCTCATACCCTGCATTCCATTGACGGGCAGATAATCAGATGAAGAACATGGGCCACATTTCACTGCTTTCTACAGCCCTACGATTGATGCCGCTACTGCTGTTTCCCTCAACATCGACCCGTATTTGCGCCGCCGGCACATACTCAAGGCCAAGGACCTCGGCGATGCCGTGCGCGGATGCGATACATACGTCAAGGCCAAAGTAGTGCTCGGGCAGATGGCACTGTCGTAAGTAAAGCACCTCCGTTCACAGATTGGGTTCAGCTCCCTCACGTCTCTCCAGGCTCCTTCGTTCTGCGCAGTGGAGGAGGGCGCCGGCATCTGACGGTCAGAAGCGCCTCGTGGAGAAGCGGTGGGGGAAGAGGAGCCTGTCTGACTTGGAAGGCGCCGACAAGGCGGCTCGAATCGCGACTCTCACCAAAGGGGAGGCTGCCAATGTCATTACACGGCTAAAGCATGGCGCCAAGTCGCGCTATGATAAGAAAGCCAGGACAGCGGCACGGACGACACAAAAGTCGGAGAAGGAATCTCTTCGCCGCGCCCGGGAAATTGTGCGGGTTGGACCGTTGTCGGGCTGAAAGGATTCCGCCCGGAAGTTAATAATATATGTATACCTCATAGTGCTACAGCAACGTATTCAATCGAGGCGATACAGAGGAGGGGCTTTGGAGTGTCAGAGCTGCGGCTTTTTG
>CVRE01178026.1:0-21414 GCA_001179765.1 Crepidotus sp. BD-2015
TATCCTTCTTCGTATCCTTCTTCTTCTTCTTCTTTGAACTCTTGCTTGGAGCGGCAGCGTCATCAAAGTTGGCAGGGTAATGCCAACGCCCTCCGGAAGGGTTCGACTGTGCGGTCTCTGCGCCGTAGTACTGCTCATCCTCTGGGCCCCACAGTTCTCCGTTTGTTCGTGTACGGGCGGCGGGTGCATGTCCATCCGAGGATATATCGACGCTAGAGCCGTGGTCCTGGCCCTCTTCATAAGGAGCACCCTCAAGCGTCGAACGCGGAAGACGGTCGTTGTAGCGCGACTGCCACTGCGACTTGCGTTCCTTGCGCTTGATTTCGGATGTGTCGACGAGCCCGTAGCGCTGGGCCCATTTCGGTGTACGCGCATGGTTCTTGTTATTTCTTATATTCTAGACAAAGTGAGTCGAGCGCAATAGCGGTGTGCAGTCCTAGTGCGCATACCTGGATGTAGAAGTTGTGGCCGTGCCCTGTGCCCGCAATTTAGTGACCAAGGCGAGTACGCGAGGGGCATAATACGCACCTGGAATGTACCCGCATATCGTCAAGAGCAAGTTGAGCCAGAAATCGCTTCCTATGCCAAATCTAGCGGCAACAGCTGGAGCAACGGGCGCGATGAGACGTGGATGAATTACGCGGAAAACGAGAGATACAGACCTAGAGGAGGAAAGAGGGTGCCCAATATGAAGAGAAGAACAGCATAGCCATGATGGCGCTTTGGCTTGAATTCTATCTTCTTGGGGACGTACTGGGACATCTTGCCCAAGAACGAGGTGGTCGAGACCAGAGAGGCAAGAAGAGAAAGGCGACGTGATCAAAGTCACGCATCAAACCGCCGCCTGGCCACTGCCGCAGTCCCGAGTCCCCGCCTGCATCATCATGGACCACGAGGAGCCCGTGCTCAATCTCTCCGACGTCGTCCACGATGAAACTATGGACGACGACGACGACGACGACACCGACGCCCTCGCCGATCCCGCTGCTGCCGCCGTTCACCACTCGGGTTCCCCCATGCTGGAATACCCAGAATCTGCTTCAGAATCGTACGCGGTAGAGATGCTCCAGCGCGAACTAGCTACTCTGCTCAATCAGAACGCGTCCGCCGCGTCCGCAGCTTTACTCTGTGCTGCTGCCCAACAACGACAGGAAACACTCGATCTCGGAAGTGGTGGTAATATGGGAATTGGGAGTGATCCTGGCCTGGGTCTCGGGCTGAATTTGAGCGGACTTGCTGCTGCACTCCAAGCTGCCCATGCACAAGCTGCCGAGAACCAGCGCGTCGCCGATGAATTGGCTGCGCATGATCCCGAGTTTGCTCGCCAACGAGGAGTTGCAATGGATGGGAATGGGCAGAAGACAACGCGAGCAGCACCTGCGTTTCATTCTCTTACAGCTGGTGAGGGCTCCTCACATCCCCAGACGATGAAAAAACGAGGCGGCATCAACGGCTCCGAAGGATCCGACTTTTTGTACTCGGACGGGGATGATGACAGCGAAGGCGATGGCCACGACGCCTCCCATGCGACTACCGCGCGCCCTCGCTCATCCGTGTCTTCAGCTGGATCCCCGCATTTGCCTTCGGAATTCTCAGACATGAACGACATCCTGAACCAGCTCTCTGGACATTTTGAACCCGAACCTGAGCGAGCCTCGTCGCCCGACTCGTCACCAGTCGTTTCTCATACTCAGCGCACTAGTCCTCAAATTGCCTCGACCTCTTCTGCCATCCTCGCTCCTCTTAATCGACTCAGTCCACCTCAGCCCGTCGCTTCTACGTCTTCCCTTCTTCCTCCTCCTGCCAAAGCCAAAGAGTTACATACCTGCGACCACGACCAATGCCAGAAATCTTTTACTCGCAAAAGCGATCTAGTTCGACATATGCGGATACACACTGGCGAGCGTCCATTTCTTTGCAGCCATCCTGGCTGCGGAAAAACTTTCATCCAGGTACGCTATCAATTTATTTGCCCAACAGGAGATATCCTAACCTCTATCTGGCTGACAGCGTTCCGCTCTGGGGGTTCATGAACGCGTGCATACTGGAGAGAAGCCCCACTCGTGTGAATACCCCGGCTGCGATAAAACATTTGGTGACTCGAGTAGCCTTGCACGACATCGGAGGACGCATACGGGAAAGCGACCATACAAGTGCGAAGACGTCTCTTGCGAGAAGACGTTTACGAGGCGCACCACGCTGACACAGCACATGCGTACGCACGACCCCAACTGGGAACCGGATCCAAATATGTGAGTGCCTCGGCACCTGGCGCTGCTGCTGCGACTGATGAATGACCATGTCAGAAAGTATAGCTTTAAAGCGAAGCGGCGGAAAATCTCGGAAGAAGAGGAGGACGAGGAGCTGGCTGATTCCGTGCGGACGATCTCGGCGCTGTTTCAGGCTGGAGGGGGGCTGGGCTCGTCCGCGAGTATTGGCGCGGAGATTGCCGCAGCGATTGCACACGCACAGTCGCGGATCTACGAGGACGAGGACGACGAGGATGAGGATGAGAACGGCTCGCCTCAAGAGACCATCGGGCCGAATACAAGTGGGATTCGGGGCGGAGAGCACCGGGCCGAGGATGAGGACGAGGACGGGCCGGAGGAGGAGGAGGAGGAAGACAGCGATGCGTTTCCTATGCCTCTGCGGAGTCGACGGAAAGGCAAGGAGGCAGATGGGAGTGCTGGGGCACTGAAGAGGAAGCGATAATTACTGTCTGTATTTTTTGAAGTCGAAAAGACCGAATTGAAGCATGTGAAACGGCTTCCCGATTCAAACCCCTATTGATTCTTGGAAAGGGACGCCGTGCCGCCGAGTTCATCCGCCTCCCGGATTATTCCTCTTGTCTCCTACCACCATGGCCTCGGAAGAAACACCCAGCGTCGACCTCATCACCCTCACCCGGTACACCCAGCTAATCCCCTTGTCTGTTCCGCAGCATCCTCATTCTCGCGTTCATCTAGCCATGTTCTCAGCGATCAGCTGCGATTGGGTGCTGCAGCAACCGGCGACCTTACCCTGTTGCTCACCGCAATCCAGGTCACCTCCAAGTTCATCGCGACCAATGTCCGCAAGGCCCGCCTCATTAACCTGTACGTCATAACGCACTTTCTCGCTTACCGTTGCACTTTTCTTATTTTCTCATCTCAGCGTCGGCCTAGCTGGAGAAACAAATGTGCAGGGAGAGGAGCAGAAGAAGCTCGATGTTCTGTCAAACGACATCATGGTAAACGCCCTGCGCGCGTCCCGCAAGACCGCTGTGCTTGTCTCGGAGGAACTCGAAGACGCGATCATCATCGAGGACAAGTTCAAGGGAAAGTACTGCGTAGTCTTCGACCCTCTCGACGGCAGCAGCAACATTGACGCCGGTGTCAACATTGGCACGATTTTCGGCATATACAAAGTCGTACGTCCGTCGTCTCGGTCGGGATACGCCCACCCACCTGCGATATAGCGCCCCGACTCCACGGGCTCAGTCGAAGATGTGCTGAGGCCAGGAAGCGAGATGGTTGCCGCTGGATATACCATGTATGTTCCGTCGCGTTCCGACTTGATTTAAGCGCCGACCTTGCAAAGGTACGGCTCTTCCGCCAATCTAGTCCTTTCGACCGGCTCCGGCGTCAACGGCTACACTTTGGACGCGGCACTGGGCGAATTCATCCTCACGCATCCTGATGTGAGATTCATTTTTTTTTCGTGTGCCATCTCATCTCATCATTTCCCCCAGATCAAGATTCCTACTCGCGGCAAGATTTACTCCTTCAATGAGGGCAACTCTATGTATTTCCACCCGCCTGTGACTGCTTATCTCAAGTCAATCAAGTACCCTGCCGCACCAAAGAGCCCGTACAGCGCGCGGTACATCGGATCCATGGTTGCCGATGTCCATCGCACGCTGCTGTATGGCGGCATTTTCGGGTACCCGGATGACAAGAAGAGCAAGAGCGGCAAACTCAGACTGTTGTATGAAGCCTTCCCCATGGCGTTCTTGACGGAACAGGTAGACACTTTCTCATAATTATCTTTCCTTTCGCTTACTGGTCTAGGCCGGAGGAATTGCCACGACTGGAACGAAGCGGATTCTTGACATCGTTCCCACTGGAATTCACGACCGATGCCCTGTGTTTCTGGGCAGCAAGGAAGATGTGCAGGACCTGATGAAGTGTTACCAATAGATAATCGAATTTTCTGTACCATATGTCGCAAACAGGCACCAACAATGTTTTACCACGAACTGGCTGCCACCTTGAATGAGTCTCGTCATTAAGCTGCCCAAGACGAGCAAGGTGCCCGTGTTGCCCACCGGTGTGTGCTCGATACTCATCCGTCTCAGGGCTCCGAGCCTAGGCGCAAGTCTATCAAACGAACTACTTCTCCAGTGGACGATGAAACCGCTCTAGCTTCCGCTCCCCCGCCCAAGAGACCTCGCATTCAGCGCTCACCGTATGGCTCTGATGAGGAGGAAGACCCCGATTCCTGGCAGCCAGCGCGTATGCCACCCGCGTCGACTTCACGGCCGAAGCCAGCCAAGAAGCGGACCAAGGTCGTGCTTTCTGACCCTGAATCGGAGGAGTTTGATCCCGTCGACGGCTCTGAGGACGAGTTGCCTGTGGACGACGACGACGAAAACGAGTATATGTCACCGAAGGATTCTTTGAAACGGGCAGGGAAGGGGAAAGCGGGCCAGGGCGCGAGGGGGAGAAAGAAACAGGATTCTAAAGAAATCATGGCCCGGGACGAACGGAAGAGGTCTGTGGACGTGAGCGAGTCTTCTGCAGCTCCTCCCGCGAAGCGGCCGCGGACAAAGCTATCACAGTCTGGGGGAGAAATCGTTGTCGACGTTGTGGGGGATGTCCCCGCCGCATCAGACACTTCTCCGGCTAAGGAGGACCTCGCGCCAGCACCGCCGAAAAAAACCAAACTCCCCCCGATCAAGAAGAACAAGCCCCCAACAACTGCCTCTTCTGGGCCGGTAGCTGCCTCAATCCCTTCAAAGACTGCACCTCTTACTGCTACCCGGGCCGACGAGGACAGCAAGCTGCCTTCGCTAACAGTCGGATCTAGGAAATCGACCCTTCCCACATCGGTCGATGTAGACCTATCTAACCCAATGATGTATGCCCAGCTCTTCAAATCTGTGCGTGACCTGCCCTCTCTCGTTAGCGTCTCATTGGGATTTCGAACGTGATCTGCAGGGCGGCGGCAGTACGCCATCGGGGTTTACTCGTCGCGAAAAAGACGAAGAACGCCGCAAGGAGCTGAACAAAATGAGGGACGAGGCGCGGACCAAACGCATCCACGATGCTGTAATGCTCATTTACCATTCGTTTCCTGGTATCTAAACCAGTTCTCAGGCACCGGTCTTTGATCTGCAGGGCCAAATGGAGAAGATATCCCGATTTGAAGAGAGGCTGCGGAGTAGAGAGAGCCCTGCGCTCTACCCTAATTACCTCGCCGGCGCGTTCAAACGGCCAGCCAAAAAATCAGCTGGCGATGGTAATGATCTGGGGCCTGTGGAGGTCCGCGAGGAAGGGGAAATGTGATATACATGTACGGTAGTTTCAAATGTGCCACTAGACCACTAGACGCCGCGGTAACCTCGCTAACTATCCTTGGCGTCATTGGCACCTCAATCCGCTCACAAGGACGGTGTAGCTCCGCTGATGTACGCTGCAGTACTTCCCTCGTTTCTTTTTTTTTCCGACTTTGCGTCTTCATTAGTCAATGATTCCATTATTTGAAAGGGATCCCGGAGAGTGATGGTTCAGGCCTCAGGGCTTGCGCGCCCGACGGCGCCGAGGGAAACACACACATAGATCTAGCGCCCGGATACTTCGGGTGTTATGCAGGTAGGGGTGCGCATGGGCATCGTCATGTTGGGCGGAGACTGGTATCCAATGCGTCTACTGCCTTGTATAGTTGTACGAAACAGGTGTCAAACCACTTAGATCCGCTACTGCTCCCCAAGGATAGATTTTCCAACTGCGTTTCTAGCGCATCGGGCTTAACAAGCAATGCTTGGAAATCGGAGATTATTTTGCGGAACAAATCCAGTTCGGTTTCGATGTTGCTCGGATCTTGGGGAGTGTATAGAGTCGAGACAAGCTCATCAGAAGCGGAAAGCAACACATGTGAGAGGGACGACAGGGTGTCCAGAGTCGAGTTGTTAGGCGGTGCCTGCGATGTGGTGGAGAGGATATCGGCAAGGATGCGCTTGTGTAACAGTTGTGCGAGCCGCAATATCCCATGGACCTGTCGGAAGGGTTCAGCCAGCTCCCGGAGGTAAGTCTGGGGGACACAAACTTTTTTTGTGCGCTCCAGCTCTTCGGGGTTCATCTTCTGACTCTTTCCGATACCTATCTCGTCCCAGCCGTCATCGAACATGGCTTCGTCCAAATCCTCAGTTTTTCCCGAGGACTCTTCATCCTCTACCATATCGGCGACTTCCCGAAAGCCGTCTTTGAGGGAGGCGGCATCCTCTGCCCATCGTTTCCGTACGGCGACAAGATTGTTCGCGGACAACGCGCGCGCTCTGTCGAGAACACTATGGACGGTTGCAGTCCGTACCATGTATTCATCGCCAGCCTGGCCGGAGCTCTGACGTGAATCACTGGCCTCAATTTCGAGGAATTTTTGTGCGAGCGCCCGGATCGACTCGATGGCGTCCTTGACGAGAGATACTACCTCGTGCACAAGAGTCGCACCGTGGACATCGGGGACGAAGAGGCCGGTGCAGTGAAAAAGCGCAGATACATGGTCTGCAAGATCCTTGAGCGGAGGCAGGGAGGCGCTGTATGTGGGATGGGAGGGCTTGAGAGCAAGCGCGAGCTTTGTAGTTGCCGCATAGAGCAGCGAGCAGATGGAGAGGATATCTTTGTGGAGGACTTGGAGGGGCTGGGGCGCAGGGCGTGGTGGTGGAGAGGTGAGAGCAGCATTGCAGGCCTCCAGGACATAGGCGAGGGAAAGGACGACCTTCTGCTGGTCTGACATGAAACGGCGCAGTGGCAGTGCTGTTGTGCCGAATCCTTCCTTCTCTCCCATGTCTCTTGTGAGTTATTGGCCGTCTTGCTTCGTCGACGCGACTCACCTGCTCCAAGCTCTTTGCCGCCTGGAGGGTCCGCCCCCCTCTACCCGCCGCGGTACCCTCCCGCTCCTTCTTCTCGACCGCCCTTTTTCCTGCCCGCTTACGCGTTCCCCGTCCCGGCGCGGCATCTCCAGCGTCGCACCTAATATCATTACATTCTCGCCATTTATCTCTCGGATCCATATTCTCAAGACCACGGCCCTCGCCGGCGCTCTCTCCTCACCTCGTCTCGGAAATTTCGAGGCTCGAGGCTGAAGCGGATGTCAACCGTCACGACGTTCCTAGGCAAATAGCGCTGTTCCAGGCCTTGGTATCGACACAGTTCAAGAAGTCGTACGAGGTCGTCATCAGCCGGTGGGAGAAGATGTGTGAATTCGTGCGTCTGCATGCCGATCTGCACCATAGCAGTATCAACCCATCTGCATTTTTAGGACCAGTCCTCTCCCTTACTGCACTCCTCCGAGGCGTTTCGCCTCTACCTTACCTGTCTGGTAAACACCAACCAGTCTCCGTCGGTGTTCCCCGCTGTCCGCAGGCGAGATGCTCTCATTGCCGCCAACCCACGACCGCCTGCACCCGCCCCCGCTGGACCCGTCAACGATGCCGCCTCACCTATACCCACACCGGAACTCACCGAAAGCCAGATCATTGGTCAATCGGTTATTGCAAGTGCAGGTCAGCCTGGAGCAAGCGATTCATTCTCTCACCGCTTGTCTACGGCTCTTCAAGGTCGTGGTGGACCCCTTGAACCCATTCCGGTAGTCATTCAGCAGAGTCAGTCTCTGTCCGCTTGGTTTGTGTCGCAGCTGACTTGGGCTCTGCTTTACCTCTAGACAAATCCTGGGGTCAATCTTTAGTTAGATTTGTTCTGGGTTTGGCTGTCGGCTCCTTCTGTCGGTCATTTTATTTCCCCTGCAGCAATCAGACAATTGATCGAGTTGCTATCCAGTTTTCTTGGTCATTTTATCTGTGTTCTTCGAGAACACCGGTCTTATGAAGGCAGGTCCCGCCAAGGCCCAGTTCGAACCCACAGAAGGCAAAACGGTCAAGTTTAGCGATGTCCACGGTGTCGATGAGGCTAAGGAGGTCCGCCTTCCCATAGATCTCACTCGTTTCGTCCTTACTCTCACCTGTAGGAGCTCCAAGATGTGGTCGAGTTTTTGAAAGACCCGACTGCCTTTGCATCCCTGGGTGGCAAGCTGACGAAAGGTGTTTTACTGACCGGGTTCGTACTCTGCATCTCATCGGCCGTTGCGACTGACCTACGACATGAGTATAGGTCCCCTGGAACTGGTAAAACGATGCTTGCCCGAGCGGTTGCAGGAGAAGCCGGCGTGCCCTTTTTCTTTGCCTCTGGGTAGGCCTGTTCCGAAGCAACCGGTCGTTCGTATAACTCATATGGTTTTGTAGCTCTGACTTTGAAGAAATGTTCGTTGGAGTAGGTGCCAAACGCGTCCGAGAACTATTTGCCGCCGCTCGGAAGAAAGATCGCGCCATCATATTCATCGACGAGTTGGATGCTGTTGGTGGGAAGCGCAGCAGTCGCGACCAGCAGTATATGAAGCAAACTCTGAATCAGCTCCTCGTTGAGATGGACGGTTTCCAACAAACCGAGGGAATCATCGTTATTGCCGCGACCAATTTTCCAGAGAGTCTTGACCAGTGGGTATTTCATGCACAATGTAGGAAATTCGCACTGAATGTCCGTCCAGAGCTCTGGTTCGACCTGGGCGATTTGATAGGATTATCGCTGTTCCTTTGCCCGATATCCGCGGACGTGCACAGATATTAAAACACCATATGAAGAACGTGATTGCTGGGAAGGGTGCGACATCTCCCACCTTTCTTCGTCAGTCATATCGAGACAATTTTTAGATGTGGATACCAAAATCCTTGCACGAGGAACTCCTGGCTTCTCAGGTGCCGACTTGCAGAACATGGTCAAGTAAGCGGCTGTTGTTGTTGACGTGGCCGTTTTCATCCGACCTTGCGTTTAGTCAAGCGGCCATTCAGGCATCAAAGGAGCATGCAACCGAGGTGTCCCTCAAACACTTTGAATGGGCAAAGGTATGTTCTGATATTCTCTGGGACATACGTGTGGACATACGACCGTTGCCAGGATCGCATCCTCATGGGTGCCGAGGGAAAGAGCCGATATATCGACAAGAAAAACAAGTTGGCCACGGCGTATCATGAGGTTCGTGGGATAGAACAACGTCCAACCGTACGCGCTGATGAGATTCGACAGGGCGGACACGCCCTCGTGGCACTTTACACGGAAGGCGCGATGCCGTTGCACAAAGTGACATGTCTGCCCCGTGGTCACGCGTTGGGCTACGTATGTTCCATTCGCTCCAAGTCAGAAATGTTTTAACCGACCTCATCAAGACCTCGTTTTTGCCCGAGAACGACCGGAGCTCTATCAGCCTCAAAGAGTATCTGGCCAGCATCGATGTGTCCATGGCTGGGAGGGTGGCCGAGGAATTAAGTGAGGGAGAATGCGTTCCTCGTCATTTCTTTTCTGATACCTTCTAGTTTACGGGAGTGAGAATGTAACTAGCGGGGCAAGCTCGGATATCAGGTCGGCCACGAAAACGGCGCGAGATATGGTCACGGTAATCGACGCCCTTCAATGCCTGGCAAAACACTGACTTCAAATAGCACTGGGGTTTTTCCAAACTTGGTCCAGTCTTCTATGACCCCCGCGATGGAACCTTGAGCTCACGTCGGAAAGACGAAATCGAGCAAGAAGTCACAAAGTCGGTTGTTTTCGATAGGTATCATTCGAATATTCTGAAGGACTCATCTGATATTCCAGTCTTATCTTGGGAGGACAGGGCCGAGCGACGACTATTCTGACGTCTCGAATAGACGAACTACATCGGGTAATACTTCTATTCCGATTTCTTTCTTTCCACTTAGAAGTTTTCAACAGCTCGCACACGCGCTTGTCGAACACGAGACGTTGAATCTTGAAGAAGTAAAAAAGGTGATCAAGGGAGAGCCGATACGCAACATCTCTCAAGTATTGGACGATGAGCTATCACGACCCAATACCGATTGAGTCTTGTACGCTAACACCTAGCCTTGAAAACCAAACTTAAATCCACCTAATCTCGCACCTTGCTCGCACTCTGAAGATCCACATCTCTTAGCATCAATGATCCCCACGCGACGATATATTGGTTTGATCGAGCCCAATCCGCGCGGCTTAGGCCATTTAATGTATACCATGGCGCTGGGCGCCAACGGAATTGCTTTAGAATAGGTAACGCAGAAGCTCTTTGTTTTTTCTATCAGAAAGGTGCGCGTTGTACTTGCGCTGATTCCTTGGGTGATCGATACTAGGATGTACGATCGACACGGTACTACACTGAAGGAAATATAGAGGGGAGGGATTTGACCCGTTGGGCGCAAAAATACCGACCAGCTACCACATCAAAAAGGGGGAAGCGGAATGCGCGTGCACATGATGCCAATCGCAAGATCAGAAAATGGCTCAAGATCTACAGATCCCTGCGATTTATTCGCAAGGAATAAAAACGTAAAATGCCATAAGATATCAGTATCGTCACAAACTCGCTATGATTGTCAGCGAAAGCCGAATTCGGGCCGTAACCTTCGGGGTTGGAATCTTTTTACCACTGTTAAAAGGGGGTCGAAAACTCCCATTCGAGACTTCACGGCCAATCTGTGCTGGCCTCGTCTCAACCTTTCGCGATTCTCCTTGCACTGGAGTCCTTATTCAGGTACGAAAAGCTTACCGTAGCTCGAGACCCGATATTGATGGAGTCGATAGTAGACAGACAGTTCGAGCTCAGATACACAAGTCGAATCTGCGATCACAGCAAGGCTCAGCCTTTGCTCAGCCTACCTCCGCCGACAAGAGTGCTGAAACGGCGTTCTTCACCATTCCGGCTAGACGACCCCTATGTGTCACCGCCAGTTGTTTTTCACCAAGGTGATCGATCGTCCAAAGAAAGCGGCCCATACTACAGACTGATTATCTCTTGTGCAACCTTGTCTCGATTCTTTGAATCTTCGCCCACTTCTCACATAAACCTTGTCCGTTGTCCCTTTCTCTGGCAGGCGCTTCGCTGCGGTCACACGGTGTTTTCGAGCGAAGTCGTAGTCGACTGCCAGTCACGCCATTGCCGGCTTTCGACCTCTCATTCACCAACTTGTCCGCGATGTACCTGCCGAAGGTGAGTTCATTGATGCTGTACTTGAAGTGTCAGCTAAGAAAACCAGATATTACGGTGAGTTCGTGTCCTGGCCTCCGATACCTGTCGCTGAAACTACCTAGGACAGCCCCAACGGTTGGTAACCCAAGAGGCTAGTCCGATTCTCCCCGCACTCACATTGTGCTTACCCTGAGCCAAAGATTCAAGCGTTGTGCGCGCAGTGCGCACGATGAAGAAGTTCTATTTGCCCGCCCGACATGCAGACACCAAGCGGACACTACTTTTACTGCCACACTGTATTTTTATGCATATGTATCACGAATCCACGATGTTTCACGAATTGGACTTCGCGTCTCTGACGATGTCCTTACTCAGGCGTAGGCTTTGTTTGCAGATGCTCTCCCACGTGACCGCAACTGCACGTGGAATTTTTCTAAGCAAGAAAGACATGCATGCAGCGCGTCCTCTCTTGTCAATTTTAGGGCCCATAGCGCGGTATTCTTCACTTCAACGGCCCTATGCATTTCATATAGCAGCGGACTGGATAGGGAAACCTCCTTTACCGTACACTCCCAAACCCGTGGTTGCCTTCTCTCCTGGAAATCCTATCGTTTCGTGGCGTAATGCATCTCTCTCCGATGCCTGCGCACCAGGCGCGCCCCTCACCGCTGGCGAGGATTTTTTCTTTCGCACAAACGTGAGTGCGACTTGTCATTCGCGCTCGGCTTGCGCCTGATATATACTCTAGATGCGCCATAATTCGGTAAGTAGTGCCCTTCAAAAGTCACTCCACCGTGCTGAATCAGAATATTGCTCAACAGGGTGTCTCACTTGGCGTTGCAGATGGCGTTGGGGGCTGGATAGAACAAGGAATAGATTCCTCTATGTTCTCTCAAGCCCTCATGTATTATGCGCATGGTCATTCCGAGAATGGATGGGCTGGCGAGCCTGAAACTGATCCCACTCTCGAGGCCCCCGTCGCCGCTTCTCCAGAAGGGGTAGAAATGACGCCGTCAGAGTGCTTACAGCTTGCATACTATGATGTTCTCGCAGACGAGTCTATAGAAGCCGGTGGGAATACCTTCATTCTCGCTCCCAATGTCGACTCATCTCAACAGGCTCCAGTACAGGTAATCGGCCAAGCCAAATATCAACGAAATTCGCTTATTCGAGCTCGAACCAGCCTGTCTCCTGACAATAAATTCAGCCACTGGCGTGCTGCGATCTGTTAAGTGTGTTTAATTTTCTTTGCATGCCGACTCAAGTCGGACCAACATTGCTTTATAGTCTGGGGGACAGTGGCTTCTGCATAATCCGCTCGTCCTCTATTTTCTATCATGCCCAGCCGCAGACGCACGGGTTTAATACTCCGAAGCAGTTGGCAAAGCTTCAAAGCGCGCGAGGAAGGATCTTCGGGACACGAGGCTCCATCAGGGATTTACCCCGCGCTGCTCAAAAATGGGACACTAGGGTCCGGGATGGCGATATCGTCATTTTGTACACAGACGGCTTCTCGGATAATGTCTTTCCTGGTGAGCCCGCAACGCCCTCACCCCCCCCTTTTGATGTTTCTCAGTTCCTGGCAAGCTGAGATGCTCAAAATCTGCTCTTTAACGATGAGCGGCCTGGCATCTGAAGCGGAACAGGTACAAGCGCTCGCAAAAAACTTGGTTAAATACGCTCGCGGATGCATGTTCAGTGGCCACAAAGTCAGCCCTTTCGAGTTAGATGCGCGCCGCTATAGAAAGCAGTTCGAGGGTGGAGTGAGTCATATTCTGGCCTCGTTTAGCTATTGAGTTTTAACCCCCTTCATTTTGTTAGAAAATCGACGAGTTCGTTCAATGATCTTTCCTCCTTGTTTCCAACTGAATCCCTTCAAGTGTCACAATCGTGGTCGCTCTCGTCCGGGAAACGCAGTAATTCGTGTTACAGGGTCCTCTTTATTTATTCACTGGATGCGTCAACAATCGGCCCAACATCACATATTTCGCTCAATCCAACTCTCTATGACACCGGCCGGCGACAGAGGATACTCTTTCAAATTAATATCTCCGTTTGCGTCGATGAATAAGGTAGGTTGTACGAACTTGAGGGTCGGTGTTGATCGAGGGGCAATGGAATGATGGAGGTACTCACAATTTTCCTGGCCTGGCAACCATTGATTAGTGGACAGTAGCGAACGTTGGAAATACACTTACAAGTTTTTTCTTGAGCACTAGATCTCTTAGCTCTGAGGTGAAGACGTCGAGCGGCGTGGTCAAGTTTATGTAATACGCGCGAGCTTCATCCCCGGCTGCAGTCGATTTGCGAACTTGTAACTCGACGAGTAGCTTCCCCATTACCGTTTTGCCCTCGGACAATACTCGAGACCGGTCCACCTTGAACGAATATATGAGCGCCTCGAACGACAGTGCAAGCCAAGCACTAACATGAACAAACAGGTTATCCAAAGCACCCTCCTTGTCGCGTACTTCCTCGAGGCTGACGAGGCCAGATTGTAGCAAGTGCTGCATGATCCCGAGGCTTGATTCCATTAGACATTGAAGCTTGGCCGGAAATTAGTGCTCACCGAGCTTGCATGTGCGCCTGACCGTGCTTTTTGGTCGCGGGATCGTAGAATCTTTAGTGGGACCAATGAGTATGTGGAACCCGCGCAGAGGAGCTACTCCCTCAAGAGCTCTGATCCCAGCTCGGGCCATGAGTAAGAACGAGACATATTGGATATCCTCTATGTCTTTCTTGTCCGTGTACTGTATGACGTAATAATGCTGACATTTAAGAGATATATGGGACGAATACCTTGAAGATATTTAGAATTTCAGTATTGCTGCAGACTGTAAGAACATCAGCCAAGAAGCAGGCATCCAGGGTTTAAATTACGGTAGAGCGCTACGGCTTCTGCTCTGCATTCTTCCATAGACGAGGATACCTCGCCCAGGACAGTATCAGGAGTTTGACCAGGCTTGTACCACGACGTTCTTAATTGCATCATTATCAAATCGAGCTGGCAAGGACGAACTACTTACATCGGTTTCCCAGTAAGCGGGTTGATGACCTATGTGGCATGTCAAAGAGCACATTGACGATGGTAAATGCCCAACTTTGTCAGAGAAGTTTCTCTTTCCCTCAGTATCCTCCGTGAATAACTTTCCAGACCCTGAAATTCATCCGGTCAGTGACAATAGCAGAGGTCAGGGAGGCCAGGTACGTACCATGACCCAACAGTTCGTGATTAGCCACTTGGAGCTCGAAGGCCCGAGCGTCCCAGATATCATAAAGCTTTTCATCATTTGGGTGGATGAAGGTAAGCTCCTCGTCTACGGGAGTCGCGTATGAGTTGACCGTCGATGATAATTTCACGGTGGGCTCCAGGCGCACGTCGTCACGTGATGTGACCTCAACCGAATATACGCACCTGGTGCCTTTGCTACGAGAATAGTTAGATAGCCAAACGTCGAGCTCGAAAAATAGACCGGCACCTGCGAGTATGTTCGCCAAAGAGACATTTTTAAAGCCTATGGATTCACGAATTTCGTAGTAGTTTGGAATCTATTTTTTTTGGGTCGCGTCCGAAGTATCAAGAGGGCGAGCGAAACACACATTAATGCCAGCAGGTATCCCTGCGAAGCGATCAATCGCAGATCACAAAGGGAAACAGGGGAGAGTGTCCATTCTCACCTCCAGTTGCGAAAGAAACGACTTCGAGGGCTGTAAAGTCAGGTTTGCGGAAGGTGTCCACTTCGTACTCTTTGCCCCAGGGAAGACTCTACATGGTATGTTAATGTGGGCATATGAGGAAGAACAGATCCACTGTACCTCTATCAAGTGAGGAGCGTTGTCGACAAGCTTTTCGTATTTGGCACTCAGTTGTTTGTTCACAATCGCAGTAAATCCTGAGACCCGCTGTCAACAGAATCTTAATCTCTGGAGGTACCCGTCCGCACCTTCCCACTCTGCGCGAGCGCCATACGGATCCAGATACGTTTCGACGAACTATCAACCAGGTCAGCACTAGTGCGGGAGAATCATACTCGAAACGGACTCCAATGTACGATTCTACGACAGGCCCCACGTCCTTGTTCAAGCGATCAGCGATGACTAACTAGAGAGATGGCAAACGTACTTTGACCCAATGCTTCGACGCATCCTAATTTGTTCACGTCAGGTCCGCTGTGCTCGACGACCAAGGTGACCTTGAAATCACCTTGTGGTCTTGGATGGAACCGGAGTTGAAGGACTTGATATACCCCTCGATCATCGCACTCTGGTTGGGGTTCTGGGCGTACTTTTTTGCCTAGCGGAGCGATTAGTGGCTCGTTGTATCTACGCTAAGTTCTCACTTCTTTCAAGCAGGAAACCGCCTTCGCCAAGGGGCCCGCCATATCGCCATACTTGACCGTGAGCGTCGAGCCTTTTCCAAGGTCAACAGTGATATCTGGTTGTATTTCGGCAGATGCGACGAGCAAGGTGAACGTGGTGCTGCTGTCCTTCTTAACGCTGAATCAAACATGAGTTCAACGAATCTGCTAGTAGCACAGGACAGACCGAGTGTTAAGAACGTCGATACCAAGTTTTTCAGCGGCGGCTTGGATATCGGCGACCTCTTTATCGAGTATGGTCTCGCCTAGATAGTAGTTGGAGATACCCGAACCAGGTTTGCCGATGAAGAGTGCCGCGTCAGGAGTAATTGCGTAGATGTGTTCCTTGAGCTGGATACTCCCTTCAAAACACGCACTGTCCCGCATTTATATCGGACTCACGCTATTCCACAGTAGAGTCGCCTGAGCGACGTTGGCGGAGGACTTGATTACAGCTTCAAATTTGTCTGAACTTGTTCGCGGTGTTATCTTGGTAAAACCGAATGTTTTGAAATTTACAAGGTTACTGAGAACCTGATAATCAGACTGTTAAGGGGGGTCTCGTATACACACTAGTGGTGGAATAATCACACCTGGGACGCATACTGCAGGATGTCTTCGAATTCGTCGGTGGACAGCCCCGCGTTCTCCTGGAGAGCCTTCAGGTCGGCGAGTTTGCCATCCGTTGTAGAGAACGCGAGGATCAAAAGATCGTAGAGATCTTGACCCAAAGATGGTCAGGATATGCTTGACAGTAGAAAAGATGCAAGTAGACCAGTAGCCTGAGGGGTCCATTGCTCCTGAATAATTCTTCCGCCGGCCCACGACGCGAGGGTGAGCCAGTAGGTATAGTGTTTCTCGGGATCGCTTGAACCACATCAGCTTGCATAACAGCACTCCTCAATCTCACTAGTAGTACCTCAATTGGTCAAAGGATTGTTTTACATCCAAACTGCACAACGGGGGTGCGCGATCGGCTAAGAATCGCTCTTTCGCGAGGGCAGCAGCTGAGGACATGATCGCTCGAGAAGCAGGAGTGGAACGGCGAAGGCGCAATGAGACGCTACACAATCGGATTCGATTCCGGGACCGAAGCTGCACGACACGAAGCATGGGGCGCGTGATTCGGGAACTGACACGATCACGTTTCGATCAGGTGTTCCCACGCGTTGAAAAATATTCATTTCGTCTCAGAAACCTCTCTCGTGCGTGTGTAGTTTCTCAGTATCAGCGCCCAGTCATCCCGCAAAGTCGAATCTGCCGGCTCCAACGTGCCCTCTTTAGTTGTCCGCCCCGCCCAGAAAATTGCTCGTTGATAGTATGTAAATGCGAGCTGTCTGTGTGATGTGCCCATCCTCTCAGTGAGCTCTCCCATGAGGTTCCACATATCAGCGGCACTTCGCCTGGAGTCTCGAAGAAGATTGCGCGCTGGTTTCTCAAGGTAAGGATTCTTCGTATAAGCCGAGAGGAGCGGCTGCTCTGCACTAGGGGCCTGCCGTTCCGAATCCTGGAGGGAAGCACCAACCAGAGCAAAAGCAACCCGTTCGGAAGAGGTGGCGGCAGTTTGGAGCCTCTGGAGACACTCAGCCACTGGAACCCGTTGAGCATAAAGCACCTCTGCGAGATGCAACGAGATAATCGCAGAGCGATGAAGGAGAGAAAGTGAATGTAAAGCCTGCGGTGGTGATGTTGAGGCTAGGGACTCTGGAGGATGGATGGATCTGAGTAAGTTGAGGGAGTCCTCCTCGATCTTTTGAGCCTTGCTTAATTGCCGGGCCATCGCGTAGAAAGCCGAGGTAGATACCAGGGCCGACACCAGTACTCTCTGGGCAGCGGGAGATGAGGGAGGAGTTGCAGGAACCGCAGGCTCCAAGCCAACCGGCTGACCGTCACCGACAAGCTGGACTGCGCGAGCCCACCAACCCAATGCGTCAGGACCTTCGCCTAGACGCTGGTTAATGTCACCCAGTTTTACTGCCGCACGCGCCGCTTCGATTCCCTTTCCGGCCAGTAGGCCCCATATGCGCTCATACTGAGCCCTTGATTCCTGCAAAAGGGAAGGCCCCAGCCTTTCCAGTACGGCAGCGCGTCTTGCGAGCAGGTCTATCAATGTGCAGGGATGGAGGTTGGGGGCAATGTCTGGTCTCTCGGCGATGGCGATTGCCCCGCGTAAACACATTTCGGTCCGCAACAGCGTTTCGTCCACCCTATTGACGCTGCTCGCGGCCTTCTCGTCAGCTTCTTCACCCATGGGTCCGTCGTAATTTTCGGGTCCGTGATGCGAGAACCAGGCAGCGCGCACCAGTTGTCTGCCTTCGCTCCCGAGCGCCGGATCTGTTCCACCTCTACTTGGGTCTCCCGTCCATCGTTCCGCCTCGGTGTCCCATCCCCATTCCCGGATGTCCGAATCGATAACGCTCTTTGCGCGTTTTAAATCACGTTCTAACCACATGTGGGTGCCGATGTTGAGAAGCATTGCCCCCGCGGCGCCTGTCGCAAGGGTGACGGCGGAGACTCCAACCACGGCCTGAGCCCTGCTAAGGCGAAAGGACTGACGCTGAAAAGTGGAGGCATGTCTCTGCAGCAGAGCCGAAGCGAGTTGGCCGCGCTTGCTGGCGACGCGCAGCGTTGAGAGCATTAGGAGTGACCGTGACGCCGTCGGTCACAACTCGCTGCGACTTGGCGACTTGCTGATCGGCGCCCAGTCGTTGCCACAGCGCTGATCCGCAAGGCCTCAATTTTCAAAAGCACCTCTCCCAACGCGCATCTGTTCGCTAAACGTCGTCCACTGGCAGTGTTTCATGCCTTTCATCTACAAGCCCAACGATCCTTGGCTTTGAAGAGAGCCAGATCGCCTACACTCTGCGGCCCGAAGGTTCCAGAATCCACATTACAGGCACCATCCGCGGCTTTTTCACCGCATTTCTCATGATGTTTCTATTCTCTCCGTGATCCAGCTGTCGTGTTCGACGCCGCATTGTCCCGAATGCCGAGCGCCCAGAAGTTACTTATAGCCAGGGGGAATGTGCCCACAGAACACGGGCTTCAGTCTTCCTTTCCAGAGACAGACACTGCCTATGTATCTCTCGGTCGTTTGGCTCGGTGTACTAGGATCCACGGCGGTCTTTGCAGCGTCAAGTCTGGATCCTCGTTGGAAAGCCGATACGCGGTGGAAAACGGATACAAAACCCACGCCCACAATCGACAAGTCCCGTTTTGTGTGCACCAACGGACCCAATTTCGAAGTCAATAACAGGTTCGGATGGCCCGCCCGATTCAGCTGTGTGTTTCCTGATTCTGCATCCACAGTAACTTTAGGTTCATCGGGACCAACGCTTACTGGCTAACGGCTTTAAATTCCGAGAAAGACATAGGCTCCGTTCTCTCGAACATATCACAAAATAATATTACGGTTGTACGCACCTGGGCATTCAACGGTCAGAAGCCCCCATTCCGCACCAGCATTTACTTAAATGCTAACGCTTATCTTCTTAGACGTTTCAACGATCCCCGAGTAAGTAACATATTGCTTGATCGGTCAGTACCATCGAGCCAACTTGTGTCGCAGGAACGGCACCTGGTTCCAGTTAATTGCTAATGGAACGACCTCCGTCAATTTAAATGAAACTACGGGGCTTCCGAAGCTCGATAGGGTACGCCATAATGCCTCAATATCTTATCGCATACTAAACGCTCTTAGATCATCTCCATGGCCGAAAAGCAAGGAATTTATTTATTGCTATCGCTCACGAATAACTGGAATCCACATCCACTGGACAATATCACGAATGGGACATCTAGTAACGGTATTTCAAAACGAGACGTGGTCACCAACAATAGCTTGCCGAGAAATGCTCTCAGTAATGACTACGGCGGCATGGATGCGTATGTCAGAGCATTCGGGGCCGACTCGCACGATGCTTTCTACACCAACGAGGCATGTTGCCTTGACGCTCACTTGTATCGAAGCTAAACAAAAAAAAATCTAGACAATCATTGCCGCTTTCGAGAATTATACAACTCAAATCGTTTCTCGTTATGTGAACAGCACTTCAGTTCTGGGCTGGTGAGTCAATCCACTCACGATGCCATCCTTACTCACGGCCCTTGCAGGGAGATTGCCAATGACGCGAGGTATGCGATCCCCGGAAAGTTAACTTGCCCGAGGTAAAGCCCTGGGTATCAGATGCAACTCCTCCCTCGGCGCGACGCCGGACTGCACGACCACAACCATTACAAATTGGCATTCGAGAATCGCGAAACATATTTCGACAATTGACCCTAATCACCTCGTCTCTTCAGGGTAAGTTCTTTCTCTGTAGTCAGTATGATGGCTCTTGTTTACCTGATAATCTTCAGATCACAAGGCTTTTTCTGTGCTAATTGCCCGAAACTCTTTCCGAAGACTGTACCGCCTTCCTCTAATCCTTCCGCCGCCGCCATCTCTCGCCGCCAAAATAAAGGTGTGACCTCGAAGCGCATTTTGGAAGAGAGGAAGGAAGCAAGGAAAAAGACAAGAGCCTTGAAGATTCGGTCCGGACATCCTTCCGAGGGCGTCAAAGTCAGGGGGAAATGGACTGCAACCCGTAAGTTCACGGCTAATCACCCACGATTAATCTTGACTTGTTGGAAGCGACGAGACGGCAAGAGGACGTGGGAATGGGTTCAGCCTTGTCAGTGTCTCACCCAGTATCGCGACCGGCAATCGACCTACTTTTTATCATAGCGATGGATCCAATGGGGTCGATTCAGAAGACATCCTCAACGTAAGGACCGTTTCGACACTCTCTTCCCTCCTTACTTGCTGACTCTTCCCTGTGTACTTAGATCCCTGAAATAGGATTTGGCTCCTTCCAGTTGTTCCCCGACCAGAATCAATATGCTCCGGACGATCCAAATCTTCCTGCCTTCAACAATACTCTCCAGGCCGGTTTGGACTGGATCAAACGACACGGTGAAAGCAGCCAGATCTTCGGGAAACCGGTCAGTAGTTTCCCTTGACCAGTGTCTCATCATATCTGATTCGTTCGATGATAGGTAGCACTAACGGGATTCGGTCTCGTTACTCAAGGTGCGTTTGCCTGTTTGCTCAATTTGGTATCTTCACATGAATCCTTCTCTTCCTCCAAGACAATGCCCCCTCTTTCGTACCGTTTAATTCCACGGTCGCGCCCTTCGCCAACGACCAATTCGGTATGGCGCCACCTTGCCATCACTGAGTAGCCTATATTGAAGCACAGGCAGGGAATCTAACCAGCAGCCCATCCGAAATCCCTTTTGGCGTCACCGACGACCAAAGAAATGACGCCTACGCACAATGGCTTCAACAAGGTATCATCAGCGGCCTCGCCGGGATGATTCAATATCAGGTATCTATCTTGATGCTCGGATTCTTCCATGATTGACCTACTTTTTACCAGTGGGGTCAAGGAAATCTCACGGCAGTAAATGGGACTGCAATTTCTCCCACAATTACGGAGAACGGCATCGTCCCGGTGCAGAGTGAAAATGGCATTTCGCCTTCGGACGGTTACTCTATTGCAGGCGTTGGGTGAGTTTCGAGGAAAATCTACAAATCGTCTGCTAACCCGCGCCCTGTAGCCAAGAATCTGTGCAGGCTACGCTTCAAGGAGCTGCCCAGCAGTTTGTACCCGACGCTTGAGAGACAAGACTCGGCTCGGGCGCCGGGCGGCCACGCCTTCAAGTCTTTCCCGCCGATGGTTGAGAGATCGAAGGGACTGTCAACGGGTCGAGTATCGACGCCCGTACGATAAATTCATGATAC
>CVRE01178069.1:16086-32902 GCA_001179765.1 Crepidotus sp. BD-2015
TGCTTCTTCTCTAGCTTCCTCTGCCCGCCTCCAACAGCCATCATGATCGGAAACTCTTGGTGGACGGAGGTCATGCGCCGGGGCGACGATCCTAAATTGTGTCCTCCGCGCGTCGTGATCTCGATTTCTGGAGAGCCCACACCTCAGGAAGGGTCCATTGAATGGACGGGCTCGTCGGGCAAATCTTTTGATGTCAGTGATCCTCCGTCAGGGACGACATATACCGGGCGCTGCGTTGGCAAGCAACTCTTTATTTCCGACGTCGACGAAAAGAAGAAAAAAGTCGAGGCCCTAGTCAAGATCACCGCCCCGGCAACGGACGATGAGCCCGAACGCGTCATCGGTACGTTCCCGAGCCGTCCCATCAAGGTGATCAGCAAGCCTAGCAAGAAGCGGCAAAGTGCCAAGAACCTTGAGCGTGAGTCAATTCGGCCTCCGTTGTGGGCCCAGGTTGACAGTTGTGGGCTCAGTGTGTATAAACCACGGTTCGACGATATCTCTCTTCCACCGGTTACGTTCGCAGACCGTCTCGACCAAGTACCTCTGCGTCTCTGGCTCCGGTTCTTCCTTCAAGGGCTCAGATGGAGCCCCCCTCATGGGGCTCGATCAGCGCACTCGGTCCACGACGCCCTCTTTCATCGCTCGGACCGCAAGCTGGGGTTTGTGTTCTTGCTGAAAGCCTCGCAAAATAAATTGATGACATATCATCCCCAGACCCTTTCGTGATGTACATCGTCGATGTCAATAAACCAGCCGGCGGAATCGACGCACCGCCTCCCCCGCCTCCGCAACCCGAGTACCCCTCACCCCCTCCCAACGCCATCCCATTTTCGAATAACGGGTCCCAGATCCCGATCTATTACAACCAGACTGTCGTATTGCAATGCCTGACTTCCGGAGTCGTCAGTCCCGTTTTGATCATCCGAAAGGTGGATCACCAAACCACCGTTGTCGGTGGTGGCTTGCAAGAAGGCGCCAAGGGCGTCGCGGAGCACTTCTGTGCCCCCGCCGAGGTCTGCGGTGACCCCGTCTCCCAGCTCCATAAAATAGCCTTCGAGGTGTACGATGGCGCGCGGGCGGTGCCTGAGCCCGGTACTCCGGGGGTTTCTGGGGCCTTCTTGTCCTGCATGGGAGAGAAGGTGAACACTTACCGGCCCGTGGACGGGCGACAATGGAACGGTGCGGCTGCTGGGTCGAATTCTCCCCTCATGCCTGGTTCTCCGCTCTCGTCTGCACCAGGATCTGCCGGTGAATTCTTCCATCCTTCGGCCGGGAGCGCGCCGACGTCTCCTTCTGCATCGCCCGACTTTTTGTCGAATGACGGCGGGCGCGTCCGTAAAAAGCGCGGATCTACAAGTGCGGGGGGCATGTCCGCCGGAATCACCAAAAATGTTCCGAAAGGCCGGCGGCGACCCAGTTCGGCGGGCTCGGTGACGTCCACCCGGCGCGGCTCGTCAAGCGACTCTGGTATTGCATCGGGCGCGCTTTGGCAGGTCGATATTGGTGAGACAAGCGTGTGGACCATTGTCGGGACCGGTTCGTACTTACCGTGCTTATCCTACCGTTGAAGACGTCTGACCTTTGTGCTAGATCAAGTTCGGTACAACTTCTATATTCCTCCCGTTCTGTTCGACAACCAGAACACCCCGGGATCATTCCCGGTTCCTTCAAAGCCCCTCACGCCCTTCCCTGGATTGGTCAAGTACCTTCCTCCAGATCGTGCCGCGGAAGCACCAAAACACCATACCGCGGCAGCGCGGTCGGTCTTGTCAAAGCCCAATCCTCACGCGTCGAAGATGCTGACCGTGTACGGGGAAAACTTTTCCAAATCCGACCCCGTCTCCGTGTTCTTTGGTGCCGAGCCGTCGCCGTTCGTGGAAGTGCGCTGCAACGAGGTACTGGGCTGCCTGCCGCCGGACTCGCAATCTCAGAAGCGCAGGCCGCTCATCTTGATTCGCTCGGACGGTGTTGTATTCCCCTCGAACGTGTATTACCCGTGATTCCTCTCCTCTCTCTCTATCTCTCGTCGAGTCTGGTCTGGAATCTCTCCTCGTTCATGTTACGGGCCTGCTACTGTGTTACCTGCTATCGCCTTGCACTTTATATCCTTACTATGTATGTTTACTTGGGGACGGACGGACGGAATGAACTGTTGTTGGCATGTATTTATTCTGGAGGCTACGATTGCCTCTTTGCGTAACTCCGCAACTCGTTCAAGTTGACCACGATGGACATCTCTTCGTCGTCTCTGAACATCTCGGCGCTCTCTCAAGCAGCGTGGAACTTCTACGTCGACTATTTGTGGAACTGGACCGATTATCCTTATTCCTGGGTGTCGCGAATCGCGTACACCGCGAGGATCCTGGCTATACTTCTCATTTTGCCCGTCGTCGTGCTTACGCTCCTGGTACGGTAGACCAGCCACTCGCCGTGCTCTATTAATGAACGTATGTACATATAGGACATTGCGTCGTATGGCATCGCGCGCACCTTGGGCGTAATCGACGACGTCAAGGCGTCTACGAGCGACAAGGAGACCATCCACAACACCATTCCGCTTGTCAAGGTTTATACCCCCGACTCCGCGTCATTAAACGCCACCGATTGCGAACACGACACCTTCGTGCAGTCTGATTTCAGCAGTACGTCGGACAGCACCGACACTCTCCCACCCCTCAGCATCTTTACGCCCTCCCACCCGTCTCCACCGACCTACCCACACGCCTATTTCACGTCAGAAGAGAACAGCTTGAAGCTCTCGGGAGTCGGCGTCTTTTCACCTGCTGCATCCAGGCCACCGTCTCCCACGATAACGAGAAAGAGCTTGATCGAACCAGACGACGAGGGAATCAGCTTCAGGAAAAGAGCTAAAGCAACTGCGAAAGCCGATGACGACCAATGAATGAATCATCATTCCTTGTAAAATACACATGTACAACCCAGTCCTAAAAGCCAAACCGAAGCTGATCTCTTGTAAATACTGGAGGCTTCCACTTCAGATGTTCAGGACTAATCCGTCTCTTGCGTTTGTTCCGAGACTTCTCGTATCGCTCCAAGACTGCATTATTCAAGCAAATAATGTGGGAGCCTTTGTAATGCTTGAAAAGTCCCAGTGTCGCGCATCTGAAACGCACGATGAGCACAATGACTTGCGAGTCGGGTTAACATACGTGTTGGTAACATCGGCATGGGTGATGGACGTCTTCTGTGCGATATCGTCGATGCTCATCTCCCCGTCGCCCGAATTCATCAATAGTTCCAGAATGGTGTCTGCCCAATATGAGCGGTATCCCAGCAGTCCGAGATCACTGAGCGGCTTCTCCGGGCTACCGAGTTTACCCTCCTTCTTGCTGAGCTCGTAGGAAAATTCTATCAACAGTTTTCCGTAACCGAATCGCTGGTGCTGAGGAAGGGTGAGGATACACGCGACATTGTAGCTCTCCGCAGACTCCTTCTCTTTGGAAAAATAGCCGATTACATGGCAGCCGGTGGAATCCCGTTGAGCCTGTACAACATGAGTCGAGAGGGACACAGGTATTTGAAGGACTCGCCATAACATAATACATAAATGGTGTTACATCGTAATACAGGGTTTTGCTGAGTCCCATGTAAGCCTCGGAAGATGTGAAGAAAGGAGTCGACGCACTGGTCCAGAAAACATTTAGATAATAAACTCAAATTTCTACACCACGTTAGCTGGCGTTTTCCGTCGATCTCATAGAACGAGATGTCGTCGCAGCGGTAGATTTCGTTACCAGGCGGGTGCAGCATATTACATCGGAGCCGGTGTCGCGAAAGCATCATTGGAGAGGGAAAGAACGACAGGCAGAATTCGCAAATGTACAGAATTGGGAGGTGAGCGTACTCCTTTGGGTACGGCGAGAAATACCAAGCGTCGACCTCGTGTTTCCCGATCTGCAGACGATTCAGATTCTTGACCCGCGCGATTTCGGAAATGGACTGTGTCATCGACCCGGAGGTTCGCAGCTTCTCGATCTCCTGCTCTTTGCTGAACGCAGAGAGGGGAGGAGGAGGGACCTCGGATTCGGCAGCTGGCTCCGTCAGGCTCAAGTCGAACGTCTCGGTCTCGCCTTCGCCGTCGACGTCCATTTCTCCTTCTGCATCGGCGTCCTCGTCCTCCGGTTCCTCCTCCTCCTCCTCCTCCTCTTCGTCATGGGGCATCTTCCGCTTCAACGATATAGGAGCGGGTGAAGGGGATGCGGAGAAACCTCCGAAGGACGGAGTCGCCGCTGCAGGGGTGGGGGATGCAGCATAAGCTGCATTGGAGGTCGCCTTCTTCAGGAGGGTTTGGGGTCGAGGAGCCTTGCCCGGGGCTTTCTTGGCGGTAGGGGCAGCTTTCTTCGTCGGAGAAGCCTTAGGGCGTGGCCATTCAAGATCGCGGGATAGGATGAGGCGGGACCCGGGAACCCATTCGTCCAGGCGCTTGTTAAACGTGTCCCAGTGGACAAAGTACTCCCACTTGTCTGCTGGATTCGAGGCATCCGAGTCCTCCTGTTTGATGTCTTTGTTGCGTTGGGCATAGGCGTTGACTGGTTTGTCACGAATGGATAGAATTTCAGCCAGACGCTCTTCTGTCTCGCCGTCTGGCCCTGGTCGCAGTATAAAGATCTTGCAACCCACACTGACTGTCTGCTGGACGTTGAGAACACTCAGTTACACAAAGTCGAAGACTAACTTGTATAACATATGTTCCACCGGGAGTAATTGGAGGAGGTCCCTGCGCCACCTCCTCACCTGCGTTGTTAGAGGGCGACATGGACGTCTGAGACTGAGCCTGACTGAGCTCGAACCTTTGTCCAACCTTTGTCTTTCTCCTCCACTTTGTGACTCGGCTGTTACTAATCACTATACTGTCCCACGCTATCTACAAGCCTTGGCCTCCACGCTAATACACGCAACAGCGCGCTGTGCTCGTACACTATTTTCATTCTTTGCCTTCCACATATTTATGCGCCAACCCCAGCATCCACACCGTAAAAATCAACTTGAAGTTTGGATAGAATATCGTGCAAGTTTTGTTGAATATGCCTTCGACCGCCTCTTGTGCCCACTGGCCATCGGGGAGCTGTCTTGACCGGACCAGTCCTACCGCGCGCTTTATGGGCTCCACGTCAGGATATCGAGCGTACATGAGCGCCATTGCGGCCCAGCTCGTCTGGACCACCTGCGACTGTACGTGATGGACATACGACTCCTCTTCGCATGACTGTTCCAGAGTTATGAGCAAGCCTGGGGTGTAGAAGCAGTACGGACCTTGTAACTCTCTCCCCACCCGCCGTCCGCCATTTGTTTACTCAGCAAGAATTTGCATGCCCCCTTAACGCGTCCGCTATTCGCATAGGTTTCCCCAGCAAGAGCTAGGCTCTCAAGCGCGAACATCGTGGCGTACGTGAAGCAAATTCCCCACGAGCCATACCAAGATCCGTCTGGACGTTGGGCGCTGTGGAGGTACTTGATGGCTCTATTAATCGTCCGCCTAGGAAAATGATTTTCGTAAATTGGATGAGTTACGACTGCGACTGGACATACTTTATGTCCTTCTGACGATATGCTGGATAGTATTGCTGAAAGATACGCAATGCTGTAATCACAGAGGTCGTGCATTCGGGATATGTGTGCTCCGCCATAGTGTTTCCTGTCGTTATCTTTTAAATAGCTATAAAATCGAAGGGAGACGAGCTAACCGAATACTTCGGCCGCATTGAAAGACTCAAGGAACAGGGGCGCTCGGGTGACCTCGTAGCTTCCAAACCCACCGTCGCTGCACTGCATTGACACGAGGAGATTCACCGCATCGAATATACGAGCATCCGAAATCAACTTGACAGAGTCACTAGATGACCATTAGATTAATCGAAACAACGTCAAGGTCTCAATCTGGCTCACCTCCGCCTGTTTTGGAGATAAAGAACGGCTTTGAGGGCTTCTCCAGTACAATCTGTCAGCGTGTATCCCTGCTCCTTCGTGCTGAAAGCCCTGTCGAAGACATGAGAGAGCGCATATGAAGTTCTCGACAACGTACCAAGCACCTTTCGTTGCTTGTCGATAAGCGGTATGATGATGTTTGGGATCCTTCTGCATCTGCGCCTTGTCGAGCCATTCCAACATTTTCATCGCCGACCCCTTGTTTTCCTCCGCGTCAGCGAGCCCTATTTCAACCAGAGCCTGCGCAGCGAACGCTGTATCCCACAACTGGCTACCATTGGTGCCTGTTACCAACATCCCTTGGGATGTCAACCACATCACCTCGCTGCGCGTGGCTACATGGCGAGCAACAGCCTGGCTTTCGCGGCCCTCCGCGTGCATCCGGCAGAGCATGTTCATCATTTTTGACACTGGTGCCAGATCTTGGAAATTCTACAAGAATTGAGGGAAAGATCTTCTGAGACAAAAAGCGCGCGACCAACGGTATTCTCGTCTTCATATTCTATCAATGTATAAACTCGATCAAGAGCGCGTCGCTGGAGGGGCGGGAAAGGACATGCTTCAAGTGTTCCCCTCAGGAAGAAATTCATGAAATCGAGGAGCGGGGTATGGGGCGCGTACACGTCGACCGGTGCAACGTTATTGCATTGCGCACGCCAATTGATTTTTGCATAGGATGTTGTGTACATTTCCTGCCGAGTCGGTCAAGCGAGATAGGTTGACAATGACTACTATAGAAGGGCACCTACTTTGCGAAGGGCAAGGATGAGGGGTGTCTCTTGAGCCTGGAAGCGTACTCGGTAAAGGTAACTCATGGGCAGAAATATCATGCGAGTTTGGATCCACCAACGGCCGGGATGGACGGGTACCCAGTCCGGCAGCAACCTGTCTGAAGAGTTCACGCCAAACAGGTATGGAAGACTCCGTCCTTACCATAGCTCTGGGGGGACAGGGTTGACGCCGTCCCACTCGTAAGCTCCGAGTACAGCCATCCAGAATTTACCCCACGACGGCGAAGCTGCTGCACCACCTAGAGAAGAGGAAGACGAGGAAGAGGGAGTCGTCAAAAGCAAACCCTCCGCATCAACTAGCCATGCATACCCAGCTTCAACAATGTGGTTCTGGCCTTGATGGCGGCAGAGTGGTCACCGTCCACGCCTAATAATCGCAGGGAGGTATAGTTGAGGGTTGTACCAAGCACAGTCGATACTCCTCCAACGTGACTGGTGCACAGTGAATACAGTGAATAAAGAACATACACAGAGCAGATCCCTGCAATCTTACATTCCCCATCCGCCATCCTCTGGATGTGCTGTATTGAGCAGATAGCGAATCATTTCTAAACGTTCCTCTTGCCGAAACGCCGCTCCCGTGATATACGAAGCAATAACCAGACCAGGTAGCAAGAACATAGGTCCGCCGTATTCACCAGGGAAATGGCCGTCGGGAGCCTGCAGGTTTCTCAGAAAGGCGTAGCCATTACTGGCAGCATCTAGCGCATGATTAGCGGTCGGAGCTGCTGGTAAATTCTGGATAGATTAGAGTCTTGAAGTTACGGGGCAGCTGTATTGTCTCACAAGGGGTATCCCAAGCCAATAGCGGTCAATGTCAGTTTGCGGCCAGCTCGCACACTGCTCGTCAGACTCTAGGAATTTCCACGCATGGCTGCCACCAGGTCCTAATTCGAGGCGCCACCGAGAATGGTCTGTCGGGGTGAAATCCTCAGACATGTGTGGTTGAAGTCGAGTCGAACGAGTAATTATTTATCGAACCATTTTCGAGCTCATCACCGGTTTGACACTGGTCCCATGGGCCTAAACTTGAAGGAGCGAGAATCTTTAGGCGTCGAAGGAAGCCATTGACTTTGCGAGGCCGTCTTCCAGTTCTGGGTTCATTGACTGTGCAACTTGTGTGCAACTTCAAGCAGCAACGACAAACAGGAATGTATTGGTTATTTATAGCATGGTTAGATGGAAGATCTTTTTGACTAGTAAATTATTTTATGAGCGCTGCGCGGTGAGAGCACCAACGGACAGCAGACAAGGGAAACATAAAGTACGTTTTGACCAAGTCCAACAAGCAAATTCTGCGCGAGAACCTAAAGTTCAAACTCGAATTCACTGTACGTTGTTAAAGAATTGCTCAGTTGATGCAGGGCAAGATGATCACGAACCCTGTACATCTTGAGAACAGCCAATCTTTTCCGTTCGCGTGCACCATGCCGTCCTTGAGGACGCACTTCCACTTGGTCTTTACGCGTGTCACCTGGGAAGGATTAATTACCACAAGTGCCAAGGATTTCGGCCTGGCGCACCTTCTCGTAGGTGCAGAACACAATCTCAGAATTAGCACCAGCGCCATCCTCAAGATCCTCGTCCTCCGTGTCGGAGTCGTCTAGATCGCTGTTGATGGCTTCCGAGTCAGCTGGGGCTGTCGAGGACGAAGGCTGAGGTTGCGGAAGAGAGGGGTGCGAAGTACGCGGCGCATAGCTTGCAGGAGGAGGAGTCGAATCATCAGAGTCTTCGGAAGGGCCGTCAGCCTGAGGAATGGGCCCACGTCCGTGAGGAGGTCCTGAGGGGAAAGATAGGACGCTCGTTTGTCCTCCGAGATTGGGTCTTCCGTTGATCTTGGGACCAAGGAGAGGCGGCAATGTGTAGGCAGCTGCGTTCAACGGGTATCGGCTGTCGACGGGCTCCGACTTGACTTGCGACTGAGATACTTGGGGTGGTGGAACGTATGGATGGACTGAAGTATACTGAGGCATCTGGATGCCATGCGGAAATTGTGGAGTTGGATTGGGAGGTTCAAACTCGGCGACGCGAGAAGCAATGACTTTGTCTTCCCATTTCTGTTCCACGGTAATTGAACAGGTCGAAAGATATGGCAAAGATCGCTTACGTGCTGGAGTTCGGCAAGAACATCCTCTGCTACGCCATACTCCTCAAAGTCGTGCTTAATCGACGCAATAACATCGTCTATCACCGTTCGGTAGATGTTGGGCTCATTGAAAAGTGTTACCCGACGGAGCTACTGCCTAAAAGTCGGTGAGTAGCTCACCACAATTTTATTGGACATTGTGCGAGAGGGACGGCAAGCTCTGCTCGCCGTGGTGGTGGTCGGAAGAGAGATGGACCTTTATAAGGGGCTGACACATCAAAGGACCAATTCGCACTCCGCTTTCCCGCGCACGGACCATCTCAAGCTTACCCATAAACGGAAAGAGACATGTGGTTCAAACTTCGAGCACCGCCGTTAACGCGAGTCGCGCGCGACGTTATCTCAACGCGCTCTATCAACTACTCATGACTTCGCCATTGGGCTAATCTACATTTTCTCGATGACTCTTGCGTTGCACTAGGACCCCGCCTCGCTCTTCAGGCATAAACGCGCCAAGACGAAACAAGCTGAGCTTGGTAACCCGTGCTAAGCTTCACGCATATTATCATCATTAGGGTAACAAGACTCTCTCACACTCATAAGTTCCAGATGTTCAATGGATCGTCGTAATTTGTTTGCGGGAGAACCAGGCACAACCGCAATATTTATTCATGGCTTGACAAAGAGATCGGTAAACTTGTCGACAGGGAGCTTCGCGAACGAAGGTGCGTCGGAGACAATGTCAAGGATCCTGCGGCGAAAAGAGTCAACAAAAGGGATCATGAAATTATTGCCCCTTACTTTGTCTGGTGCACTTCGTCGAAATGGTGCGAAATGTGTCTGCAACAGGCATTAATAACTGTGGAAAGGATGGAAAGTGCAGCACCTCTTGAATTTGTTCATCAGGAGGGGGGTGCCTTCCGCTCTCCTGCGTTTGTGTCCAACGGGGTACTCTACCTCTACCTCGTCAAGGACCGTTCCGTCATTCAACTCGACCAAGAGGGCATTGCCGATGGAGCGCTTCTCGGGGTCGTGGTAGTCAACGCTGAACCTTTTCTCTTCGACGCAGTAGATCTTGGCACGGAGAGCGTCGATGCGCGGATCCGCTGCAGACGCGTCGGTGCTTTTCGTGCGTTAGCACATTTGTAGATACTGGAATGTCGACCTACTAGCTGTCGGACGTGAGTTCGCCAAAGAGCAAGGGGTACGCGACCATGTAATTGATAGCATGGCTGGACGACGCGTCAGTAAAAGAGGCAAAAAACGGTGGGATGGGATCGCACTCTCGGTCTGCGAAATTATCTAGCGGGCCTTGCTTGTCGATAATGCGCACAGCGGCTTCCTGGGTGCGAATTCTGACGCTCTTGATGTCCTCCGCAGTCTTACCGAGGGCCTTGAGCTTGTCGTGGACGATATGAGCAGCTTCTACGGCTGTTTGAGCGTGGAATTCGGCCGGGTACGAGATTTTGAAGAGGACGTTTTCCATAATGTAGGACGAGTACGGGATTTGGAACTCAAAAGGCTTGCCCTATACACACGTGAGTCGCAGGCAGGCCCCCGAAAGGCAGCAACCACCTTGAACAAGACATCATAAAAGCCCCATGTCTTTGCGGTGAGCACGGATGGCAAACCCTTTTCGCCCTTCTTAACGAGAAGTGCGAGGTTTACGGCCCGGGAGCAGGCATCACCTGCAGCCCAAGACTTGCGGGGGCCCGTGTTGGGAGCGTGGCGGTAAGTCCTCAGGGACTGGCCATCCACCCAAGCTTGAGAAACGGCGTCGATTGTCTGATCACGGTTAAGGCCCAACATTTTGGACACCACTGCCGTGGAGGCGACTTTGACCAGGACGACATGGTCCAGTCCGACACGGTTGAACGAATTGAGGAGAGCGAGAGAGCCTTGTATTTCGTGGGCCTTGATCATGCCTTCAAGAATGTCGTGGACAGTAAAAGATTGCCCTTGACGAGTGAGATGGTCGGCGACGGCGAGGATTGCTCCAAGATTGTCGGACGGATGCCCCCCTGCAAGATAGAGGATTAGGACATGAGTATCTACTCTGTGCATGCCTACATTCAGCAGCTAAAAAGCAATCGTTGAAGTCGAGCCAGCGGATGATGGTACCGATGTTGAATGCGCCGCGGATGGGGTCCAGCTGGTAGTTCGTACCCGGAACCTTTGTTCCTGGAGGCCAGAGTCAGAGGCAAACCAAAAATGTGGTGAAGGAGGAGCTTACCGTTGGGAACAACGGTGCCTTCGACAACCGGACCCAAAAGCTTTGCACATTCGGGAAAGCGCAAGCCCTCAAGCCCACATCCAATGGTATCGATGAGACAGAGACGGGCGGTTTCATAGGCCAGGTCTGATTCGATTTTGTAGCCGTGGACATAGTCAGCGATGTCCTGGAGGACCTTGTCTGGCTCTGGACGCAAGGTGGATTCGCCGGCATGGTTAGACATGAAGCGGATGGGCCTGGGGGCGAGCGAAGGAAGGCGGGAGAAGGAGAGGCGCTGGCGCGGGATGAATGCTCTCCGAGTCAACGCTGAGAGCATCGAAGTGCGAGCAAAGCAGGCTGCAGGGTTCTAGGTTCACCCCGGTTCAAGCCGTCCTGGAATTCTAATTCACATGGTCTTGTCACAGGTCTTGTAACGCGCCTAGTGACACGCCAATCAATCTGTGACCCCGGCTGGATGACATCCTCCATGGGCCGCTACTAATACGATGTCCTCCGACGAAGAAACCCATGAACTGGTCAGCGAGAAGCCACAGAAGCGCAGACGGCTCCAAAAGTCCTGCGACAACTGCCGCAAGCGAAAAAGTGCCCACTTCCTCACTCTCATTGACTCATGCTCATCATCGTTTTGCACACAGTCCGATGTAAATCACTTAGTCGTCCTTCAGAATTCCTCTCAAATTGCACATCTCAGGCGACAGTGCTAATATGCCAAACGGCCGATGTTCGAGCTGTATTTCCTTTAACGCTCCGTGCACGCACACGGAACCAACCCGGAAGCGTGGCCCAAAAAACAAGTGTGTGACGGCGGCGCGCACTCGTCCAGCACTCCTAATGGTACTCTGAAGGCACGTAGAAGAGCTAAAGCAACAATTATCAGCCTTGGAAGCAAAGCTCCGTAACGTACCCTCTGTCCGTCTTGGGCTCCGAGTCGGGTCTAACTCTGCAGGCTACAGGCACAACCGGACACGACTTCACCCCCGGCGCCCACTATAATACAGTACTCTACGCCTCCCAGCGATGCTGAGCCATCTCCTGCTCCTCTTCCCGAAGAGGACCTCTCGCACGACGAGCTAGCGGAACGCTTTAGAGCATTTTCAATAGGCTCTCTGAATAACCGGTTCTTTGGGTATGTCTCTCCGCCTACTCAACTCCCCAGTCTTCCATAGTTATTTTTTGCGTCCAGATCTAGCAGCGGTTTCATGCTGGTCAAGAACGTAATCAATCTCAAGGTAACGGTGCGATTTTTCGAGGTAGCACTCTGACTCAACGCGTTCTCAAGGAGGAATATCTTGGTCGACCTCTAGTGACGCACACCAGGCGCCCAGAATTCTGGTCTCTTCGGCCGGTCAGTCCCCGGGCCAATTTCACGATTCAACCTTTTTATGATTTCGCAGTGGGAACGGGGAACAGAGGACGGAACCCCTCGCTACGTCTTTCCGGATCAAGATTTAGTCTCATCTCTCGTCTCTTTGTATTTCGCCAATGTCCACCCCACAATACCCCTTTTGCACCGTCCATCATTTGAGAGGTCTATCGCAGAGGGCCTGCACTTCACTGACCACCTGTTTGCGGCGACAGTCCTGGCTGTGTTGGCTGTGGCGTCGAGGGTGAGCGCTCAGTAATCCATGTAGCTTAATATTGATGGTCAATCCAGTACTCGGATGACCCTCGTGTATTCGTTCCCGGAGCAAATTCCACACTCTCTGCCGGCTGGATCTTTTTCAAACAAGTTCAGGTCGTCAAAAAGGCTCTTTTTGACGAACCATCACTATACGAGGTCCAGCTGTATTGTGTGCGTTGCAGGATCTTTTTCAAAAATACCTGCTTACGTGACATCCAGCTTGTCACCTTGTTTACGCTCGGGACTTCTTCGCCTCAGGCGTCCTGGCTATACCTTGGACTTGGCATCCGTTTCATTCAAGAGCGGGGCGAGCATCGCCGCAAGCGTGAGGGCCACAAGTTTACCGCTGAAAATGAGTTATGGAAACGGGCGTTCTGGTGCCTGCTCTCTTTGGACCGAACATTATGCTCCTTTCTTGGACGACCATCGGCCATACACGTGGAGGACTACGATGTTGAGCTACCTCTAGAGGTGGATGACGAATACTGGGAACATCCTGATCCAGAAAAAGCATTCAAACAACCTGCAGGGAAGCCTTCTCTCCTCACCTACTTTATTTACCATATACGGCTCTGCGAAATTCTCGGCTCAACACTTCGCCGCCTTTACGCGTCGAACAAGTCCCGGGTCCTCATGGGTTTGGTTGGCCACGATTGGGAACAACGTGCTGTCGCCGAACTCGACTCAGCCATGAACGAGTTCTTAGGTTCCCTGCCGGATCATCGTGAGTGCCTCTCCGCTATTGAGACCCTAGCTAATGTTCTTAGTTCGGTGGGACCCCGACCGAACGGGCGTCTTTTTCGATCAATCCGCTGTCCTCCATACCATGTACTACTCGCTCCAGATAACGGTCAGGAACTCGTATGGCTACTGAACAGCCTCTAACGAGCTATGTTTCACAGATTCATAGGCCATACATACACAAGCTCACTACCTTGGCTTTTCCTTCACTTGCGATCTGTACCAGCGCTGCCCGCTCCGGCATACATGTTGTAGATGTTTGGCTCAACAAAATGCAGCGTGTAGGCCTGCCCCATATGCAGGTACGCTGCCTTTCGACCAACCAGCGGTCTGAACATTGACAAACGCCCGGGCCCTAGACCGGTACTTTCGTGTCCGGCGTCATACTGCTCCTCAATCTCTTTGGCGTCAAGCGAGCTGGCCTTCCCATCGATGTGGGCAAAGAACTAGCCCATGTAGCTACGTCTATGAGGATTCTCAAGTTTTTCGAAGCAAGGTAAACATAGATCTTTATCCCGTTACTCAGGGCTGACCCGTCCTTAAAGATGGCAAACGGCCGGTCGACTATGGGAGCTTTTGCAGGTATGGGATTGCTTTGGTCAAGGAACTAGTAATCTGTCGCTCACACAAAGGTTTAGGAGCTGCAATCGTGGGACGGACCGCCTCGTCAGAACGGTGGCCCGCCGCGTCAGAAGGTGCTATCTCCGTCTGAGCCCGAGCCACCCCGCATCTGGACTACCGCAAACATGTGTCCGGTCATAAAACAGCAGTCTGACGAAGCTGCGCGTGCTGCAGAAAAATCAGTATTCGCAGATACCACTGCACTGCCTCAGGTTACGTCTCCGACGCCCCTTTCGAACACCCTCTTCACAGTCGCTGATGAGCTGTCGATGAGCCTTTGGAATGAAAACATGCACATGTCCAACCCCCAGCCGCAAAGCCAAAGTAACCTGAACATGACTTCTACTCAGCAAGCTGAAATGTCGATTGAACAATTACTTGCTGCCACGGCTGGATATGATCAGTCTACTGGTCTCACGCAGTCTGTCGACCAGTGGAGTGACACGACTGGACTCGCAAACATGATGGTAGACGACGATCTCATGTCTATGTGGATGGCAGCACCCACCGACTTTGGGTGAGAGTGCTTTGTGGGCCTTGCTTTGGGAGCCTTACTGAACCGACATGCAGCAATCTGGCGGATTGGGATGCGTACATCGAGAGGAAAAATGGAACGAACTTCAATTGGGCTGCCAACTACCCGCCACCACAGCGGTGAGGTGATCCTGACATTGTATCGTTACATGTAGCCTCTATATCTGTATTTACTACTAATCTATGTATCCGACAAAATGAGCCAGGACCAAGACCACATTCAGAAGTCACTAGTGAACACTTGTTCCGTGCAATTTCAAGTCGTACAGAGTTATTCGACCAAAAAAATCTGAGCTCTCCTCGAACTCTAGCCTCAACCTGTCGATTCCCCCGGAAATAGCCATCGCGGATGATTCGGACTTGAACGAAAATTCTTGTCGGCCATTGATATCCTCAGGGAATATATAAGTGAGCGTCTCCCAGCCGTTCCCGGGATTGGAACTTGGGGCCGGAATTTTGACGGCGCATCGCGTTCCAACGAATCCTCCTTGAAAAGTGAGAGAAACAGTCTCGGGCAAAACTAGTTCAGAGAAGCCGAGCTGGACGTATTGCGGAAGGCCCTGGGCGCATAAGTACCCGCTGAGCCAGGCCTCTATATGTCTTACTTGTTGTGATGTCCAGCATGTTTCCGGATTGTTATCGACCAGATGCTTTTTTCCGACAGATTTGTCAAGCGTTGAGCTGACCCTGATCCAGGTAAGTCCAGCGCATAATACGTGTGGCCCGTAGACGGACTTTATGGGCGTGTCTGGACTCGAAAGCAGTTTGGATGTCATTGGCGGGAGAACTTGCTCTTTCTTGGTGGATCATCGGGGATCATCACTCTTTTAGAGTCGTGACTGAGCTCTGCCACTTACCATGTCCATTCCTTCTTGGCTTCTGAAATCTCGGTCCCCTTCCCACCAGAAATACATCCAACGCACCTTGCAGCAACGCGAGAACACTCGGGCTTACATCCGTTTCCTACATCTCAAACGACTAGATTTACCCGATGGAATTCCTCGGCAAATCTTCGACTACTACTCCGTCGCAGTAGGATGCCACCCGAACAACGCGAATAAGAATCGGTATGCCGACGTTATACCATACGACAGGACGCGGATTGTCGTTAGAAGCGCGAACGGTACTGAGGTGCTTCCTTACAGTCCTATCCCCGAGTTTGTACCGATGACCATATGCTTAGAGATATCTGAACGCGAATTTTTGTCTGGAACAACAGGGAGGGAAGTGGTGGATAGCAGCGCAAGCTCCTCTGCCACAGACGGCGCATGCATTCCTCAGTCTGATCCGTCAGCCTATCGCGACTCCTCTCGCAACGGCTCCATCACCGCGCTCACTACAACCCACTCGTGTTCGAACCGTTGTTCAGCTTACGATGAGCGTTGAAGGCGGCCGTAGGAAAGCCCACAGTTATTTCCCTTCTCACATTGGCCCATCACACGCTATCGTTCACAATGCTGAACCCGACTGCTCCGGGGCAGCTCTCAGAGTAACCCTCGTGGAAAGCGTGGAGATAGCCGATGCGTGCTGCGTTAAATCCACCGTGTCAATCTCCCTCGACGGCGATCAGGAGGCGGACCCCATCACTTTCCAGCACTTGCTGTACACCGCATGGCCAGACCAAGGAGTGCCCGAAAGCAAGGATCAGAAGAGCCTTATGGCGTTTCTTCATCTAGTTGAAAGCACGAACAGGCAAGCCGACGACACTGATCCTCCTATGATTGTTGGCTGTTCTGCGGGTATTGGGAGAACTGGAACCTTCATTGCAATTTCCTCTCTACTGCGATCACAAGGATTTTTGCCCGCAACGGCTTCTCCCTCTCAAATCTCATTATCTTCGCCTCTTGGGCCGCTGCCTACCGCCTTCAATGAGGATCTGATCGGGCGAGAAGTAGACTCTTTGAGGGAGCAAAGATCTGGGATGGTGCAGCAAACCTCACAGCTGGAGCTCATATATACACTTCTTGAGGCTGCATTCATGTCTTCAAACTTACGTTCAGTATAGTTGTGCTGGTACATCACGATAACAAGGCTAGGAATATATGGCATTCTCGTCAGCACCCGGGCCATCATAGTATCAATTTCCAAATCCGATGGTTTGTGGGTCCAAGTCATTCTAGTTTCTTGGTATTGAAATGGCATCTCTTGAGGAAGTTCGCGGAAAGTTTCGGGATATCTGTGTCTCGAATATCGCACAATGCGGAGCCCACACCGCCAGCTTCCAACCCAAAAAGAACCGAACA
>CVRE01178075.1:0-22072 GCA_001179765.1 Crepidotus sp. BD-2015
GGAGGAGGAGGAGGAGGAGGAGGAAGAGGAGCACAAGAAGAGGCGCAAACGGGCGAAAAGACATCACCGTAAACGTGCGCTAATTTCTCCTCGCGTTGGTTGCCCAGCTCATTTGCCTTTACAGAAGAAGAGGAGGAGGCGTTGGAAGACGACGACCTTGCCCTTCTCGAGGAGAACACTGGTGGATCCTTCAAAAAGAACCGCCGCCTCACTCGTCTGCGGCGCGGCCATGACTCCGAGTCTCCACCTGTCGCCTCATCCTCGAGACGGCGAACCGTCGTCGAATCCTCAGACGACGACCTGGACAATGACGAGCCACTACCCCAAGTCCAAGACCTTCACCGCATCTGGGACAAGGATGAGGACGAGGATGACGGAGAACCCGACATGGACGATTTTATTGACTATTCCGATGACCCAGACGCGGCCGCCATGGACGAACAAGAGCGGGATGCGCGACGGCGCCAGCGACGTCTAGAGCAAGACCGCCGGAAGCAGGCTCGTGCTCGTCCCGAGCTGGTTGGCATCGACGCTCTGTGAGTGCTTCCAGCCCGTTAAGTCCTTGTAGTTCTCACAAGCATCCCAGAGCCTGGGATGAAATTCATGACGTCTTCGGAGACGGCCACGAATATGACTGGGCTTTGGTGGAGGACGAAGACATCGTTTACGAAGACGAACAGAAACCCGACACGAAATTCGTCGATGTACGTGAGATTACTTCCGTGCAGCAGCTATGCTCACGGATACCTAGGTCTTTGAACCGTCTCAAATACGAGCCCTCTTCCTTACGGAAGACGACGAACTGATTCGTGCGCAAGATATACCAGAGCGCATGCAGCTTTCGTCCTCGATCCTATCTAGTCACACCGTCATTGCTCCCACAATTCCCTTTGGCCAAGACGATATCGACGATGCCGCGGGATGGGTCACCCCGCGGTTGTCAGCGCGGAAGGTGATGGAGTTCTTCAGTCCAAATGGGCCCAACGTGGCCCTCCGAACCCAACTGGTTACCTCCGTGTCTTTCGTCCTCCAACAACTGTTTATCGAGAACGTGGAGGTACCATATATATGGACCCACAAACGAGACCATATATCCCACTTTGATCCCGGCAAGGTCCGGGCGCGCAGCGAGCTCCTCGACCTGTCGGAACTCTGGCGAATATATACTCTTGGCCAAAAATATCGATCTCTCCTGGAGCGGCGGCGCGCCTTAAGCGATTCGTACACCCGTCTCAAGTGCACTGACTCATACTACGAGGAGGAGATCGTACCCCGAATCGCGAGTGTAGACGTTGTGGCGGACACCTCAGAGTGGCTCATGATGAAATACAAAGACAAGAAGCAGCAAGAGTCCCATTTTCACTTCCATGACGATGACGACCCGCAGGAGACCGCCGTCAAACGCAAAATGCCCAGTCGTATTTCTGCGTACGAGGTCGCCAAGAAAAGCGTCATTTCAAAACTAGCGCAGGTCCGTATTTATCCTTCGATTGCGTTGTGTACTGAAAATGGGGGGAAAGGGTTTCGGTATTCAAGCGCATGAAGTCGTGCTTAACTTCTTGGCGAATACGCGCGTGCACTTCGTCGAGGACCAGGAGCTCAACCCGCTGGTATATGCGGAGCAATTCGTCAACCCAGACCCTTTGAAAGCCTTGGAGCCGGAGGAGCTTCTTGCTCGTGCACGGATGATTATAGCCACCGAGCTCGGCAAAGATCCTTTACTGCGAGACCATATGCGTAAGCTGTTCAGGGACGAAGCCAGAGTTTCCGTCGAACCCACCGAACACGGTGTTTCGAAGATTCACGAAAACGACAAGTACTTTGTGCGTGCAGTTCTCTTGGGGTCGGATCTGGTCTTGATCTCCTATTCCAGAATTTCAAGTATTTATATCAGAAGCCTGTAAAGAATATGTTCGAAGGGGCTCAATTCCTGCACATGCTCCAGGCGGAGTCGAAGAATCTAATCACGATATCGATAGTCCTTCCTCCCGACGCTAAAGCGACCTTTGAGCGACGTTTAATCGACGCACTCGCATCGGACAGCTTCAGCGAAGCAGCCAAGTCGTGGAACGAACAGGGCGCACTTGTTGTGCAAGAGGTCATGGACAACCATCTCTTGCCATTGGGTGCCAAGTGGGCGCGGGAATATATTCGAGAAGAGGTGGAAGATCTTTTGGCAGCTCGTTGTGGCCAAGCTCTTCGGAACGTGCGTGTCCATATCGGGGCCCCTCATCCAGCTTTTACTGATTCTTTCTTAGCGAATTGATGTAGCGCCTTTCACTGTTCCAGGGATGAAAGAAGACCGTCCGTCCGTTCTTGCCATCTCGTGGGGCAAAGGCGATCCTCACAAGGACGCTATCACTCTGGTTTTCCTCGATCCAAGAGGCCGAATGCGCGAGCAGACCAAACTCGACAACCTTGTCGACGTTGAAATGCGCGACGAATTCATTGACCTTGTGCGTCGACGAAAGCCCGATGTCATCGGTATTGGCGGCTTCAACATGGCGACGACAAAACTGTCGAGCCGGGTAAAGGAGATCATCGGCGCGCTCCGAGGCGAGAATCCGTCGGCAGAGACGGAACAAATCTGCAATACGCCCGTGATCTACGTCCGTGATGATATTGCTCGGCTATTCCAGCACAGCCCGCGTGCCAATGAGGAATTCAGCACTCATTCGTTGATCACCAAGTATTGTGTCGGTCTCGCTCGATACGTGCAAAGCCCGTTGAACGAGTATGCTGCACTGGGATCCGACATCTCGGCAGTCATGTTTGAAGCCATCGAGCAACAGTTGGTAGGCCTCGCTCCCGTGAATTGTTTTTCGTTTGAGTCTTAACTTCCCATAGATTCCTTCAGAAAAACTGCTGTTTACGTTTGAACGCACCCTCATCGACGTGGTGAACAAGGTCGGAGTGGACATCAACCGAGCAGTTGGAGATTCGTACTACCAGACCCTCCTGCCGTTTGTCTGTGGGCTTGGACCTCGCAAAGCCCAACACCTCGTCAAGATGATCGAGCGACAGGTATAGTAGATTCATCAACCCATTTCGCCGTTGCCGACACCTTTTTGTAGGGCGAGAACATTGGCAATCGCGAGCAGTTCATCAAAGCCGGCCTTCTGACCAAGACTCTATTCATCAACGCCGCTGGCTTCCTGCGCATTCCCCAACAGGAAGATCCTAATCTTTCCAAGTTTCGGGCGGATGACGACCACGCGCCTGATCCTTTGGATGACACCCGCATCCATCCAGAGGACTATGAGTTGGCTCGGAAGATGGCGATGGATGCACTGGAGTACGACGAGGAAGACGTGCAGGAAAGACATCCGTCGTGGGTGGTGGGATTAATCATGGAGGATCCAGACAACGACAAGAAGCTGTCCGAGCTCAACTTGGATGAATTCGCTGACAGTCTTTACGAGGCAAACGATGATCTGAAGCGCCACACCCTCAACGTTATTCGGGACGAACTTTCGCGCCCCTTTGCCGAGCAGCGGCAGCCATATCCAATGTTAAACGGGTGGGACGTCTTAACCATGCTCAGTGGAGAGACTCAGCACAGTTTGGAGCCCGGCTACATCGTCACCGTTGTTGTTCAGCGCGTCAAAAGCAACTCCGTGTATGTCAAGCTCCATTCCGGCGTTGAAGGAGTCATCAACCCTGGCTTTCTCGAACACGGAAAGGAGCTCCCAGCCAAGGGGCAGCCAATTAGAACTGAGATCAAAGACGTCAGGATTCTCATAGAGCAAGACACTTTCTCGGTCGAATTGTCCAATCATCTACCGTCAAACGTCGTTACCATCGATAACTCAATGAGGGTCGTAAAGTCGGACCGTTTTTGGGACTCGCAACGCCACGAGAAGGACATGGAAATGATGGCGAGGAAAAAGAGGGCAGAAGTCGATAGGACTCGCCGAGTCATCAAGCATCCCAATTTCCATAACTTCAATACCGCCCAGGCGGAGGCTTACCTGGACAAACAGCAACGGGGAGACGTCGTCATCCGGCCCTCGTCTAAAGGCAGCGACCATCTTGCTGTCACTTGGAAAGTGGACGATCAGCTGTATCAGCACATTGGTAAAATTGCAATTGTTCAATAGCGATGGATCTCAATAACCTTCTTTTCTACCAGATGTCACGGAACCAAATGCTGATCCAACTGGGCAGACTGTAGGGTCCCAGCTCATCGTAGACGCTACTCACAGCTATGCTGATCTGGATGAACTTATCGTCAACCACGTCCAAGCGATGGCCCGAAAGGTCGAAGAGCTCATGGCTCATGATCGCTTCAAGCATGGGTCGGAAGAGGATTTACGTAAGTCTAATCGACATGAAGTGGCCTTTTTTTTGACAAATCCTCGCAGATCTCTACCTGAAAAATTCCCTTGCCGCCAATCCCGGGAAGAGTATGTATGGTTTCACGCTAAACCGAAAACGCCCTGGACACTTCAGTCTTTGCTTCCTCGCCAACAAGAACTCAGTGGTCCAAACATGGGTACGCTCACCTTTCATCTCCCTTTCTCTTATTCAATTTCTACTACCCATAGCCTGTGCGTGTGGCTCCAGACGCCTATTATCTGTTCAGTGCCCCTGCCTTGGGTGTGCCAGAATTGTGTGACGCCTTCAAAGTCCGGTAAGCAAACCTGTCCCTTCTCTAGATGCCTTTTCTTATCACCGTCAGGCATCTGCACGAATCCCAGAACCAGGCATCCGCGGCGGGTGGTAAAACGCCATTCGGCGCTGGTACTAGAACACCAGCCCGACCTGGAAACGCTACTCCGGGCCACCTGTCAATTCGACAACCCGCCCGTACTCCCAATCCATATGGCGGAACGACGCCGGCGCGATACGGTGGTGCAACGCCGGCTCCTTATGGGGCTCCTGTACCTCAAGCTGCCTTTGGCTTGCCGCCTCAGCCTCCCTATGGATTCCAAACCCCTTCACACCGACCTCCGTTCCCGCCACCCGGTCAGCCATTGCCAGGTGGGATGAACCCTGCCCGCGCCGCACTAATTCAGCAGGGGGGATGGGGTGCGTCTTAGATCTGAAAGTAATCTGATGTGTACGATACAAAAATGGCATGTTGTGAATGGATCACAGGAAATACAAAGTAAGAGAGCAGGATAACAGTCATCAGATCAAGTTGCAAGCTGGATATGCGACTCGTCAATCGTCGTGAAAACATGGCCCTCGTCGATGAGTCGGTCCACAGTGTCACTGCCAATTGTAAGTCGCAAGTCACTGAGGCAATCAGCGAAAGAATGCCAGTACCTCAGTTCCATGGCGTCTGCGTTCAACGCCTTGGCAATGTCCCCCACATAAGTGCCCTCGGCCTTCGTGTCGAGCTGCGACAAATGCGCGACAACCCTATCCGCCAGGGGAGAAAACATCGCCACCGCGTTGACAGAACGCGATTGTACAGAATAGGCAGATTGGCCTTGAACGGCGGTTTTTGGTTGCTCTTGCCCTGGCCGTGGAGGCTAGAAGGTAGAATTGAGACGTAGATTAGGGACCCAGCATATCGTGCGCACCAGTCCCTTTTGAAGGATCACGTTGCAAGAAATGACGTCCAAAATGTGGAAATACACCTCATTGAGGTCCTTGACGAGACGTATGTTGCTCGCGTGAATGTTCCTTTTGCTGTTATGGGTCTTGATGCTGCCAGTGACACGGACGTACACCGGTTGCTTGCTGTGGGCCCCTGCTTAGACATAGACCCCGTCTCCGGGAAAGAAACGCACTTGAACGGGATTCCGCGCCATTCCTTATCTCTTTGGTCCTCTGGCGTATCCATCCACATTTTCGCGTCCATCCGTCCAGTTCCATCGTCGAGAAAGAAAGTGCGATTCGTCGTGAACACTCTCTGTTCAGTCAATTCTGCGACGACGGTGATCTGGACAAGCAACTCAGACACCCGAAAAATAAATGGAGAGGATTACTTGCCTGACCGATCGCGTTACCATCTACTACCCAATCCGCGTCTGAATGCATTTGGGTGGCTTTGCGTATCTGCGCGATAGTGACTGGACGCAGAGACTGGGATGCTGGGCTTTTCTGCCGTGCCGCAGGTTAAAAACCGGGAGGCTAGCTCGGTGGAAAACTCACAGCTGAACTCGGACTCCCCTGGCTACCGCCCGGTGACATGAATCCGCCACCGCCGCCGGAAGGGCTGTGGACTGGATGTTTGTCTTCAGTGAATGAACAAAAGAGCCTCAGAGCACACGCAATTACTCATTTTAGCGCGTGAAGGTGAATCGACCAAAGTGAGTAGGAGGAAGGCAAAGACAAGGCAGTGGGTTAAGGCGTGGGTAATGATATTCCGAGGTCACCGTCACCGTCACGGCAATGCACGTGATGTTACGTCACGCGCTTGTCGTCTCTCAAGAGACTATATTCGTGAGCAGGGTTTTGACGAGCCCCTCTTCTACGGTAAACTACAGAGCCTACTCATCCCTTTTCCGACCCCCTCTGTGACTTTCTTTCGGGAATCCGTGAGCTTCTTAGCCACACCCAAAACAAAGTCATGATCAATCTGCATGATTGAGCGGTCAGTGCCAGGAACATGGGGTGTTACATTCGTGTCCTCACATTTGAAGCCGTGATTTCAGAACATCCGTCTATAAAGTGTTTCCGTCGATCGGCCGTAGCATCCTGTTCACTGCGTTTGATCAAGCTAGACGACACCTCGCGAAGGACAGCAACGGCATTGGCGCGTATTGGCTTGAATTGTTGGACTAACTGGAGACCCGCGTCAGTGCAATGGGGGAAGACGTTATCCGAGACTCCTTACGGCACCGAGCTTATTGACCTTGACTACAGAAGGTGTTTTGAAACGTAGCGTTTCTACGATGAACAAGAGGAAAGCCTTCCAACGAATAAGACAAAAAAAAAAAAATGCAGTCCGATTGATCGAATTCACCTCTTGCATCAAAGTTGCTACGTGGAGAACCAAAGACGGCGATGAGGCAGTTTTGACCTCTTCGAACCGCGCTTTCATATCTGTAAAAAGAGGCTCGTAAAATGAACGTTATCTTAAGGATGTCACATACCATCAAAGTGCCGTAGGACCATGGCTGGAGCATCCGTCACAGCGGGGGGCTCTTCATCCTTCTTCGTGAAACCGTTCGTGTTGCCATTTTTCGGGGGAATCTCCACCCCCTTTAATGGGTGGCCAGTCTTTAACTCGGCAAGCTTAGCGGCTTCCGCTAGAACGACCGCTGGAGGGGGCCGTGCGTGGTCATGGTAGGGTTCAAGCCAATCGGCTAAGGAGTCGGCATAATTTACGAATGCAAGCTCGTCCGGGGTTAACTAGGTGAATGCTTTCGGTCAGGGGTGTTATTGGTCAACACTTGGCATTTACCTCGGCTAAATCCTCATCTTTACGCTCGCGTAAACGGTCCTTCAAGGCTAGTTTATTCTGGGGCGACGTTTGCTTAGGACGATCGCCTATCAGCAGTTTCTCTTCTACGGTGTCGTCGAGATCACTGCCTTGTTGAAATGCTCTGATGTAGACTTTGAGGAATGTGCGGAGCCAGCCTGACTATAGAACCTATTTAACGACGGTGGGGGTAAGATGCGGTCGTCGACTTACCCCTTCCGACTTTTCAAACAGCAGCGTCTGGTCGCTAAACCTTTGGCTAGACCGGGGTTGATAATCCGCAAGGATTTCAAAGTCTCGGTTATCATGGTGGACTACAATACTCCATCAGCCCGAATAAATGTAAAATGTCCGGTGACGCACGCCGATCAAAGATGAACTTCAGCTCAATGAGCTCCATGTCAATTATATCCGAGGAAATGGCTTCGTGGGTGAGGCGCATGCGGAGGTGCTCTATTTTGATAATGTCCCGCTGGAGGGAATTGTCAAGTCTATCTTCGAAGATGATAAATTCGGGGATCTACAGAGGGATTGAAGACTAGAGAGCGAAAAACTGCAATAACTTGATACCTTGGAGTACTTTTCCCCGGTAAATGCGCGGACAATATAGTCGCCAGTCTAGATGGACACACTTGTAAGGCCAGGCGGCGAAATTAATCAAAAGACGCCTACATCTTGGGTGTTACTGATATATATCTGGGAGGCTTCGAGACATTCGGTAGAGAACGTCAGGTCGCCCGATGCAGCCAGAGAAAACGTTGATGACCGGGATAGAATGAAATGGGATAGCGTATCATGTTGAACTTGTTTGATCTGCATGATACGGTAGTGTTCCAATGCCATGAAAGGTGCGCCTGTGAAGCGGAGCCTCAATTCCGCGTCAATTCAGCATAGGGTCGTCTCACCCAACAAGCGATATATTCGGATGAGCATCAACCGAGTTTGAAATGATTGCTTGCTTTTTGTTAATGCAAACTCCAGTAGAGCGACAGCATTGTACAAGTATTTCTCGTCGCTGCTAATCTTCCAGAGGTTTACAAAAACGTTGCCCGCCAGAATGGCGAGGTCATCTGCAGGCTGCAATTCCGTCATTGGGAGACTCGCACCGAGCTTCAAGCCCTGTAGATACTGCCGCGTATAGAGGGCGGCGCGACTGGATTCTGCACTCAGAGTGAGGTCGTCAAGAAGCAAGTTCTGACGCAATAATTTGTGGCAATTTATCAGCCGCTGGAGGTCATTAGTGTTCGTCTAAATTCATTGACATGAGCAAGGATGGAGTTGGGTGCAAAATTGAGTAGACTTGCGAAGGAAGGGGTTAGGGATTGGAGGAAAGACATCCATCTCCCAGAATCATCGGCCTCTAATGCCAGATAAGGTTTCAGATCCTCGAAACAACAAGCTTTATCGCCAATCTCCTCGAAATATTGCTTCATAAGATCCACCATTCGATTGGTATCTGGAATAATGTGAGGAACACGTTCAAGATAAGGTGAAAGATCTGGACCATTTGATATTCCGTGGAGCCGGGCCCTCTTTTCCAGTTCCAAAAGCGCCAAGAGGGCAGAACGATCTTTACGACCATCCTGTGCAGCCAACTTCGTGAAAAGTCCCTGCGTTTTTGCCAAACGCAAGGAGGCTTCTGATTTTGTAGATTGATCTGGGTCTCGACTTGATGCAATGGACGAAAAGGTAGCATCCAGCACCGAGAGAAACTCGAGCCAGTTGCGATCACTGAAGGAGGTCGGTGTATGAGGAACAGAAAGGGGAAATGAAGAAGGTGCTAACTTGTGTTCCGTTATCCGAAGCTCTGCTTTCGTTCCCTCATCCTCCGCAAGGCCCTGCAAACGCCAGATATCGCGACGGAGCTCGTTGCAAGCCAAGCTTGCTGAGCATATGCTCCTTCCAATATCGCTCTCAAGCAGCGTCCGAGCTTCATCGAAAAGTTCCAGTTCGCGCAGGATGGAAAGGTGGAGATGGAAACGGTCGGCATTGACGTAGGAAGGTGTTGGGGAAGATGTTACTAGCCGGTGGGCGAGCTTGTAAAGTAGAGATCGCATGTTCGGCGCGGTCATGGGATCATTTGCCTGGGGAATTTTTGGCTAGGCGATGGGGAAACGCAGAGGAGACGAACCTGAAGAATGGCGCTGATAACACTCCAGTAAATATACCGATCCTCCTGGAACTGCTTGTGCATTCGCGTCGCGATCTATGTAGAATGTTCGCGTTGACGGGCCAGTTGGACATGGCACATAGTTACCCACCTGCTGAGCCGCCTTCCAGTTCAAAACGCGGACGTTTGCAAAGAACGTCTGCGCCGCAAGGTCCTCGTTAGTGGGCTGTTGCTTGTACGCTTCTTCGAACATTGTGACCATGTCGTTGTCTGCAGCGAACTTGAGTGTTCTGGGGCGCAAACGCATGATGAGTCTACGCACGGCGACCTAGTCCCCGGAGTACATGCATCATAGCAGTGAGTACAGCATCGTTAGTGGGTTTTGCAGCAAGAACTTCGTCGCAGAGGACTAGGGATTCCTCTACTTTTTGGGAGCGAACGAGGGCAAGAGCTTTCAAAGTCTGGGTAGGTGAGTTGATGAATGTCGACACGCGAATAGGATGCGGACCTTGATCAGTTCATTTTTTGGATGCTTCTTGAGTAGCTTGTTGCACGCCACAATAGCGGACTTGTTTGAGCCGGTGTCAAGAGCTTCTGAGAGGAGGATAAAGCGATGGTGGAGGCGAATTAGGGAAAGCTAACCATAAATCGGGCGGATTTGCCGTTCCATGGCACTAACGCGCAACAAACGAAAAGTACGCGACTGCCAGTGTCACGCGGTCACACTCGGGTCCCCGATGGCTCCCGTTCTTCTGTCCCGGTGCGCACCCCATTCCTCTTGCGCCTCACCTCTTATTCTTTTTCCAGTGCGCTCGACGCAGGCTTGGGTGTATTGTGAAGCTTATTCTGGCCTCCACAGTCTTCTCGCTGACTTGCAACGTCCAGAACAGGAATCGGCGCGTACTACCTCCACGAAACCCATCCGCGGACGGGCATTGCTCCCCAAAATCGGCTCTCTGAATTGTGTAAATGGAAGTGGGCTAAATACTGGGGTCCAGAGGACCAGTCGTAGTGAAGTGAATGCAATGGCTGCACTTTGTAACGCGTGATCAATCGCATCATGGACAGAGCGCTCGTCGAGGCAACCCGCTGCACGCCGACTCCCACTGCTTTCTGCGTCGGATGTGTCCTCGCAGTGCGCTGGCCCACAGCTGCCAACGAGCCCACCGTCGTCTCCACGGGTTACTCAAGGGAATTGCCAGGAAACACCCATGCAGAAGCTAATGCCCTAGCTAAACTCCGTTCCCTCACTGCTGCACAGATTCGCGCTCTCTTTCCTGAATCCAGTTCACAGCCCGAGATCGATGACATCCTTCCCCGTCTCGACGTCTATACAACTATGGAACCCTGCTCGGTGCGCACATCCGGCCTTGCCCCTTGCGCCGATGCCCTTATCGCCGCCGGGGTGCGACGTTGCTTTATCGGGGTGCGGGAACCACCCGATTTTGTAAAGTGCGAGGGCGCTCAAAAGCTGAAGGACGCCGGGATAGAGGTGGTCTATATGGCAGGATTCGAAGAGGACTGTCTCAAGGTGGCTCGCCGAGGCCATGATACCAATGCATAATTTTCCGTAGACGCCTCTACCACCCAGTCAGTTGCGAATAAACATGGACGTGGTCAAGTACATTCCGCCAGAGCCTGTTCCCGGTGTTTGATCTGGGCGTTGCTGCCAAACAACCGCTCAATTTGCTCTTTCCTCTCACATGCGTATCGAAAAGTGCTACTTCTGCTCGACGAGCGTATATCCTGGCCACGGATCCGCCTTTGTCCGAAATGACGCAAAGGTCTTTCGTTTCTGCACCTCCAAGTTGGTCTTCCGTTCCTCACACCCATCCCGCAGTCGACTCATCAATATTCCCCAGATGCCACAAAAATTTCAAGTGAAATCCCTCCCTCCAGCCGTGTCTCAATCGGTTCTTATTTATTGTGCCAGAATGAAGCGCAACCCACGTAAAGTACGCTGGACGAAGGCGTTCCGCAAGGCGGCGGGCAAAGAGATGACCATCGTGAGCAGTTCTTCAATCTGCTGAACAGCCCACCGTAACTCTGGCTAGGATTCAACGATTGACTTTGAAAAACGGAGAAATACCCCTGTCCGCTACGACCGCGACCTAGTGCAGACGACGCTCAAGGTCATGAAACGGGTCTCAGAGATCAAGAAGCGGAGAGAGCTCGCATTCTTCAAAAACAGGTGAGCCTTGCCCCGCCTTTCCCGCTCACGGCCGTCTAAGCAAGCGTGCTTGTAGGATGGCTCTCAGTCGCGACAAGCACCGTGCGCATCGCAAGAAGGTGCTGGAGGCCGCAAAGGCCTCGGCAGTCAAGCAGCTGTTACAACCCGCCACCAGCCCCGAGTCATCCAAAACTCGGGAAAAAGTCAAAATCTCCTCCAAAGCACGGAGTGCGCTCGTGCAAGGAGAGGGGCGGTCCATGGGCATGGACATGGACTGAGAGTGGCGGGTTATTACTCTTCACATCCTTGTATATCCACACTAATAATACAGGCCACATGTATATCTGATCCTACAGTCTATCCTGATACTGTTTGTATTTCGCCTCGTTCTCGCGCCGCAAGTTGGGATCTATCGTATTGTGCAGCCCGAGCAGAGTTTTGCTCACAGCTTCGCTCGCCCCGATCATTGGCTTGAGAACAGCGATTGGAACGGCTCTGATGACCGATCTCACAGGGCCCTGGACGACAGTCGTTAATCAAAGAGGTGTGCCGTGCGCAAGAGGAATAATACCTCATTCCCGGACCTCTCATAGACCTCCATCGGAACCGCGAGAATTGTCTGCGCTGCAGAATTGAAATTTCGCTGCAAACTCTTGTACGCAGACTGCACCCCTTCCTTGAGATCCACCGGCTGCACAGCATACTTGCTGATCAAATCCTCGGGTTCATCATCCTCGTCGCTCGCATTCTGCTCGTACCGCAGGCCATAGTCGCCTCCAGCTCCAGGTTGTACAGTCTCTGCAGTGACCGGATTCCTGAACTGCCCCCCGAGAACATCTTCAGCCTGTTCCAAGATGACCTGTGTCCCCGTCGCGAGCCGCGCACTCAGCTTAATGGCCTCGGTCGCAGTGGACTTGAAGAAAGCGGTGGTCCCCTTCTGCACGCCCCGCACAATGCGTCCGTCTTTCTTGTACTGTGCGATCGGCAGGAGCACCAGATCGGCGACGCCCGAGCCGACGTTCACGACCGAACGTATAGGCGCCACCCCAGAGATGACGTCTACGAGCTGAGTGGCCTTGACGTCGGGGGTCCACAAGGCGTTCAACATGTCGAACATTCGGGGCCATCCTGTGATCTAGGTGCCCACTATCAGCGTCGCGCTAGAATACAGTACAAGTTGACTCACCCCTGCCAAAGTGATATGCCGCAACGTCATTTCCGCGCCATCAAAGTGGAAAAAGTTCATCAGCTCGATTGTCTTTCCCTCTCGAAGTGCTCTGTAGTCGACGCGCCGAGGTTTATAGTCCAGCTTCAAGTCAACGGGGAAGATCTCGGCGAGCTCTGTTATATCATCAGAAGGAATCTTGTCCGAGGGTGGGCAGAATTTTACGGAAGTAGATGTCTCCATCGGGGTCGGAGTCGGTTGAAGGGGCTGCCTGTGGATCCTTGAAGCTGAAAAATTTCTTCAAAAAGTCGAGAGCGTCTTGGTCGACGTAAAGTCGAAGGGGAAGAATTTTGGCCTGGACGAAAAATGAGTATGCACTCGACCACATCGTTGGATACGCCCACGTACTCGCAGTCTGGCTTCTTCAGACGGGTGTCCAGGGACAGGCCGCACACTCCGGAGTTCGACCCGGACCATGTTAGAGTCCGTTTCTCGAACGTTGCCGCGCGAATCTGACCGCAATTCCGTCAAGAATTTTTTCCATGTCGAAGTCTTGATGTGATCTAGTATTTCCAGGTCCTTGACCGTAACGAACGTTCTTGACACAATGGGCTCGCCGGGCTGGTATTGGTCTACTTCAGCCTCGGCGCCCATGAGCTGGAACTCGATGCTCGGAGTCTTCGACCGAGTCAGGCGTTTGCCATGAACCCTTGCCGATGGTGGGCGAGGTGCAGTGCCGGGCGCAGGTCGGAGCGATTGCCAAGAGCTTTGGCTGGCAGTATCAAAGTCATCTCTGAGCTCCTCGTCGATCGCCGCAATGAGCGCAGCCGGCTCGAGCTCATCGGCGTCCTGATCCAAGCCAATGTAGACCGAGTTGAATAGGACCGCGCTGGTCTCTTCGAAACTAGAGTCCTGCGTCTGCCCTCCGGCGACAAGTTGCCGTATCTTTGCTAATCGCCTCCGCATCTCCTTAACCTCCTCCTCGATCGTCTTGCGTGTCTTCGCCCAGTCGTAACCGTCATATAGAAAGAGGTTCACATCGGCTTTGTGCACTCTGATTCTAACAGTTGTTGCTCCCAACCTACCGAGACGTCAACATCAAAGGCTTCCAAAAAGGTGAAAATTACTTGGAGGATCCATCCGAGGTATCAGGAGGGAGAGTATCAAAGTGATGCTCGACGATGTGGAGACCCTCTGGTCGGAGCATCTTAACGGTCTCACCTCCAACTTTGGATACAATTCCCGGAGCACCGGAAGTGGGTGAGCCTGTGTCGAGATCGTCGTCGACGTCAAAGTCATCGAGATCCTCGTCGCGAAGTTCTCGCAGGCCAGCCGCGGCACCAAAAGATTCATCGAGGTAGTCCATATTTGTGGGAAGATCATCGTAGATCATGTCTGGAGGTGGCCCGACTTCCGGAATCCGTTTGAACGCCAGGTCATCCACTGAAGCTGATGTGGTTCAATTACTTGCCTGCTGTATATCATCATGCTTACCCATCAAGGCCTCGTGCGATTTCGGCGGTGATACTACAGCTGGTGCTGGTTTGGGTTTTGGGATACTAACGGGTGCATCAGAAATGGGAACACATGTGATCAGATAGCATACAATTCCTCGTCGCTGGGCGGCTTGAGAGAGGCTGCTAAATCTTTGGCAAACTCGGCAACTGCTGTTAACGAGTCTGCACAGAGATGTAACCTAAGCCCGACGCGATCGACCAGCACCTGTCAAAGGATCAACATCACACATCGTAACCTTGGATTGAGACAACCAATGTGTCCGGCGAAGGCAAGGTACGGCTGTTCTCGAAGCTGAGATCTAAATCAGAGATTTCAGCAAGTAAAGCAAAGCCGGACTTCTGTTTAATCGCAATGAGTTTGCCATACTGAAACCGGACGGCGGCATTGTCGCAGAATTGCACGTACCCTCCAAAATCGGACTCCGGAGTATTTGTGGGCACCGGCCTCGACGATGTTTGCCAGATCGTCTATCATGAGCACGGCGAGTTCTGGAACAGACAAGTGGAAGGATGTTTCGGGTGAATCACCGACCACGCTGGTCGAAAAATCTAAGACGCCAGTGTGTATTACTAAGGCACCGGGATGGTTGGTAGCCAATACCCGTGTAGAACCGTCCGTGATTTTGACCGAAATGTGAGTGCGCTCAGTGGGAATTACGGCCTCGAAGGCCTATCGGAAAGCTCAGTGAGTGATAAATCAAGTAGATACAGTAGCACGTACGCCCGGCGGAGGTTTGATAAACAGACTGAGGTCGGTGACCCATTGAACGTCTGGAGAGAGGTTGCAAGTAAAGCCCCACAGAGCAACTCTTACCCTCGACTCCTTGGCTGTCGTTTCGGGTACAACAAATGAGGTGAAAGCAAGTCTCAGTATAGGTGTGGAAGCGGACGCCTAGAGGCGAATCAGAGCTAGCTAAAGATGGAATCAGGGCAGATACGAACCAAGCCACGAGGAGTGGTAAGAGACAATAATGGCTCTGATGCACCACTTAAGGTAGAGTTTCTCACATCCAAGCCCATTAGCACTAAAGTGATCACCGTTTCGTCCTGCAAGTCACGACACTCAGACAATGTCAAAGCGATGTCGTGATGTGTATATACCTTTCCTTCTGGTTTCAGCTCAACTAACACGTCAAGGTCTGAAGCGGTGATATCGAAGGGACGAGTCGGGGCAGAGTCTCTGGGCAACATTATCCTCACGGAAGCTATAAGCCAACTTAGCAGGGATTGGAAGGAGTACTGCGAGCCTACCTTCTGTTATCTCAACTTTCACGACGGATTCGCTCCTAAGACTGCTACGACCTGCACTTGAGCTGCTACCGCTGCCACTCCGAGATTTTGCGAAGAAGCGACTCCCAATCAAGCTTGTATCCCTGCTTTCTACCTTCTCAGCGTCCTTATTTTCGCTTCCGAACAGCCTGTCAATGAGCTGAGCTGTGTCATCGGCTAGGTACTGCAGGCTATCCAGCACCGGCTTAGTTACATGCACATGGACTGAAGGGATCTGGACGATGAGCGCCACAGTAATCGACCCTGGCGACTGGCGCGCAGCAGAGTGGTGTGATTTCGAAAGTGTTATTCGAGGAAGCAGGAGGGGGAATTCTGTATGCTCGCCGCTTTCAGTTCCGAGTGGCCCAACTGACAGGAGAGCGCAAGCTTTGCTTTCCCCAGCGGAGGAGCAAGCGAACACAATCCGGCCATATCCCATAGATAATAGCGTGTCTGCGTCGAGGGTGTTGGCGAGAGCTGCATCGCGAGATGCAAACCTTGTCGTGGGTTTCTTCTCCTCAGGCCCAGTGCGAACAGTCAACTCATGAATGTCAAGTACAAGCGCTCCGGACCGGGCCGCGCGTCCCGGAGGCGGTGGACACCGCATTTGGACTCGAATCATCGAGGACTTGATCAGAACAGTTGTGGTCGGCTGGCTAGTCTTTCTGCTTTGCTTGCGCTGGGAAGAAAATATTGACTCAAAAGCTGTGGGAAACCTGATGCGAACATACCTTTGATATCTGGGGTGACGGCTTTTTGCTGGAGACATCCGGCCTATAGTCCAGGTCCAGGTCCAAATCTTGAAGGACCATCTTCTCCAGCCTTCGGCGTTCCTGCTCTCGCGCGTTATCGCTTTGTCCTTTCCTGGCGCTGGGGCTGGCAGGCGGTGTTAATTCTTCTGAATCATCGCTAGGGGGATCATCCTGGGTATGCTTAGGATTGATCGAATGTTGTTGTGCAAGTTCATCGAGAAAGGCCAGCAAGCCTGTGCTCTGCGTCGCAGCGTCAAGGTCCACAAAGACATGTAATGGCTCAATAACGACTTCCACAGTAACGACTTCCACAGAGTTCGAGGGCGATCTCTTCGTTAACGGCCTCTTCATAGATAATGATACTGCGGGCGGTAATACAGGTTGAGCAGTGCCAGTTGGAGTACCTTCTGCAGTTGGCGATCTGCCTTGACTCTCCACCCGCGTCAATTTGCCGTATCTAGGCTTGACCTTAGTCCTCCAGTGAGATGGCTTCATCCCCAGCGATCGGTGTTTGGGGTCAGTCCAATCGTCCACGTCGAAGCCAGGAAGTGAAGGATGGTCATGAAGATCTGGATGGAGATGTGAGGGGGAGTACGGAGCACATAGTTGGTGATCGGTAATCAAGAGAGGGGAGGCGGAAACCGTCGAAGCTGCAGCGGGAGGAACAGGACTAGGGTGAAATATGAAGGCGGATATTTCGCTCAATGACAAAGTAAAGGCGGCCGCATCAGAAGATGGGGCAGAGGTCATCGAGGCAGATAGGTTGTCCAAATGAATCCTCAAGTATGACTGCGGAAGTTTAGGTGGAATGAGTGGGTGGGTGAAGAAATCGGGCATGGGATCTGGTTCAAGCCCAGAAGATGTGACCGGAAGCACAATGATGACTATCCCGCGTAACTGCATCTCGAGGCTCAACCCTAATCCTTGCGCCGGGGCTGGAACAGAACTTCCCATGGAGGGAGTGGTAGTCGGTGGCTGACTAGCTTTCATCGCGACGTCGAGTAAATCCATTACACCCTTGACGTGCCACGCGCGGAGGGCGCAACCCATTACTCCAACTTCCAGCGACAGCTGTATGACTTCGGCGACGCCGCTGTCTTGCCCAACTCTTTGCGGGGTCTTCAGTCGAATCACGAGCGGATCGGGACCAAATGAAAATATGACCTCTGAAGCTGCTATTCGATGTCGAGGCTCAGGCCTTGGAGGCATGGGTAGAGGGTTATCAGAAGGTGTGCTGGGGACAGAGGGCGCTTCATCATCGGAAAAGTGTGGCGCGTGTGATATAGCACTTTGGTACATGCTACTGGCAACAGAGCTTGTCGGAGAAGCTGCTCGAGGCGGCAAGAAAGCGAGTGATTGTGACATGGCATATCGAGTATCATCATCCAAAGACGACGACGACGAGGCCGGCGACACAGATCCTGATTGAGGTTCTGGCGAGGCGGTCCGGTCCAAGGGAGGAAACACCGTGGAAGTCAATGACGATGGTCCTTCAGATACAGCAGAGGATGGGGTGTATGAGACGGGAGGGCGAAGATCCCTGGCCGTCACTGAAAAACCCGAGACGGTTACCATCCGTGTGTCGCCCAAAGTCGATTCGGCCTCGGGGGAAGGTTCGCCTTTATCTAGCGTTTGTTCAGTGCAGTAAAGGATCTCGGGGACGCAGATGGAGAAGCTTGTGTTATCGGGGTTAACAAGCGTTATATTGGTGTTAACAGCATCAAATTCAAATCTCGCGAGAAGGCGTTCGATGAGGGTAGCAAAGATAGAGACACCAGCGGGATCAGCGTCGGCGCGAAATTCTTCGTCCTCGGGTTCAGAAATGAAGGGATCGAGCCCTCCGGGAACGCTGTGCTCGTCTGTAGAATGTATAGACGACGCGAGATCTGGGTGGAAGGACTCGCGGAGAGTGGCCTCTTCTCTCGGCGAAAGTTCGCCGTGAATGAAGGAATCAGCTACAGAAGCAACCGATTCAGTCAAGTTATGAGTCGTTAATGGCGCGTGGTTCCACGATGGCAACAAATGGAAAGTAAGGTGGAGAGTGTCGAGGTATAAACCCACGGTGGACGTGAGGGGGTTTGGCCAAGGGATGCGCGCTGTAACACATCCAATAGTGCCTTCGTGTAGCTCGATAGGTAGACCGAACAGGGCATTGTTGATTGCCTTCTGGAAGGTTAGAGCCAATTGTGCTAGTACCGCGCAGATCAAGCGAACCTGGTTGTCCAACTGAAGATCATTGACTTGGACGTATCCACTCCCAATCTGAGAGTCAATTTGGTTCGCATCGAGTTGACCAGACTTCACTAGATGCCCAAGAGATTTCTTGAGCACGAAGGAGATGAATCTGCGCTGGATGCTAGCGGGCACAAAACTGATGGACGGAAGTCCTGGCAGCCAGCTGGAGTACCACGACATGACAGGTAAAAGGGCCTGGACTAGAGGACACGGTGTGCCACCATCGAGCACAGTGCACACGCAGCTGCGTCGCTGCAAGCTGAAGCTGCCAAATGAGGCTGTGATCGGAATTACGGAAGACTTTGATCAAGCCGCAGAATGCCGGATCTAATTCACTTGCGAAGTCTACATAAGTGTGGGCTACGTTCTATGTACATCTCTATCGGGACGCCAAGCAGGAGACCTCCGTTCGACTCGAGGCTGGGTCATGATTGATATTGGTTCGCATCCTTATCTGTGGATGATGGAACGACCAACGGCCCGCCCCATGTTTGCAGGAAGTGCTTCGGTGTATAAATTTAATCAGTTACAAAATCGAATCATCGTGGCAGGACAGTCTTACCTCTGCCAGCCTCTGGATACCATAGGTAAATGGCCAGTAAACAGTTGGGCTGGTGTAGAGGAACCATCGAGAGTATTTGCGGGTCGTTGCGTCGTAATTCTCTGCCTTGTCTGTGAGATCAAAAACGGCGGAAGGTATGCATGGAGATTTACTGTCTAAATCAGAACGCAAGTCCAACCAAGTTTTTGGCGTATCTGTAATTATACCGTCTACCTCCCACCGAACCACCTGTGATTGAGTCAGCGCAAAGAAACTGAAGAGTTGGATAGTTTACCTCGATGAGATGGTCAGGTTCGTTCACGGTGAAAACCATAAGTCGTTTTCCGGCTTTCTTAACCTCCTCCCGGAATCTGGATGCAAATTTAGTCGGAAATAACAGACAATGAGTGTATTCCAACCTTTGGCCATCGCGGCTCATGAGCACTTTATACCATATCGAGACACACTCGACATCATTCCAGAGATATGTCCTGGCCAGCCAAAGGCTGAAGGAGATACAACTTCTCCGGCAGTAGGGTAAAATGTCCTTGGCCGGTTGGAAAAAACGTGGATGCCATATACCCAAGAGTATCCTTGGTGCGAGCTGCAACAGGACTCAATTTTGAAAGTATGTTTTGACCGACTGCACTGACACGAGTCTCCCATTGCGGGTGAGCTGATATGACTTGGTGCATCAAGGTAAATAATTGCTGGGGGTCATTCCCGGCTTTAATATCGATGTTTAAATGGATATGATCATTTTCCGGCTAAAAGGCAGTCGTTAATTGATTCAACACAATCAATGCGCGTTTCTTACCTGCATGAGAAGGGCCAATGTTTCCGCCAACGTCGGGATAGACTGTCGGGGCTCCTTCTTTGTGCGAGCATGCTCCATTCCATCAGGACCAAACCAATTGCAGTCCTTGATTGCGCCTGGCTTCATGCGTTACATAGAAATATCCAGGGAATTGGTGTAGAAAAACCTGTGTAATCGGTGGTTCTTCCCAAAGCTTGCCGATTGATTAGTTGTCCATTGTATTCAGTGTTAAACAAAGAGTCACTTGGGTCATGAAACATGATGACTATGCCATCTCTTGAAACATGAACATCGCTCTCGATTCCGTCTACTCCATCCCTGTGGAATGATGTGAACTGAAGCCTGCGAAAGTCAACTGGTGACTGACCGAATCGCGGCCTCGAACGAGGCCATAGTATTCTCGGGGAAGCGAGCTGATGCCTGAGAAGTACGTGTCGCGATTGGAATGCAACAACATTAAGACGGAGAGGGCGTCCATACCCCGCGGTGGCCCCAGCACTCTGGTCTGTATTTGAACGGGTAAAATAGAGGAGAGTGCTGTGGGACGCACGAGGCAGTTTGCGTCCCGTCTGCTCGACCATGTCTGCGGATCGTTCAGGTCCTGGCGCGCCTTATCGGTCCAAAGACGCGGTGAAAGTCGAGGCAAGGTCAAAAAGAGTGTCAGCACAGGACTCGGAGTTCAAGCGGCACAGATCCGTCGGATTTGTAAAACAGTATGACTGTCTGTAATGTACACGTCATTAGTGATTCTGGAGGACGCGTCGCGCGACTGCCGACACACGACAAGCCGCGGGTCGGCACTGTAACATCGACACGAGGAACACCCCACGAATTCATTCATTCAACAGGCAATGTGAATTTACTATCGGTCGATAAATGATCCCCGCTTCAATGAGAGTGTCAAGGGCAGAACTGACAAGTTTTTTTGAGGAAAGTTCATCACGGCGTCATAGTTTGGAAGCTTACTTGAACACAATTTCAGCCACCTCTGGGTTTCGGATGCTAACAAGCTCAAAGATGGCAGCTATTGCAATACCGTCCCAATTCGCGTGCGATCCCATGTGAGCGAGATGAATCAAGTCTTTCAAAGCCTGTATGATATGCTTTCCCAGGTCGCTCAAACCGAGATATGGATTCGAAAGGTATCGGAAATTGGTCAAAATGGAAGGTGAGGGTACCGCAGACGGTCCGGCAATGCCCAAATGCATGGAACGAATTGGGGCACATAGGTAATCATCGAGGGTGAGATTTGCCACAGCAGGCTGCGCGGATGACCCGGTTGAGTGATCGGCGGGTTCAAAGGACGGAGCGAACAACTGAGCGTGGTTGATGTCCATCCCAACCTCTGAATCGTTTTCCGGGGGTTGTTGTTCATTGATTTCCAAGGATTGCAAAGGCTGAGTGGATCAGAAACGGGAAGTGTAGACCACATTGTACGCACCGGTGGTCCTTGAATGCACACGACAGTCTCGTGTACGGCCTTCAAGATGTGTTCGAATATTTGATGTGGATCCGGGGCAGCCAAGACGCTCTTTGCCCGGAGACTCTTCAGGTCCCGATAAACTTGAAGTTCCCCTACAACACGTACGTAGGGAGATTCCCTGTCGATTCTGAGGATGAGACTAGACAAAGCATCAAGACTTGAGCTTGCAATATTTTCGCCATCTTTTGGCCACACTCCGTCCACAATTTAACGCGAAGTCGACCAGTGCCATCATCGAGCATAAAGTCGACCGAGGTCGTTCCAGTGGAAATATCGTGAGGATTTCCCAAGAGGACAGCCTAAGTAGCGACATTGAAGGTGTATGGTGAAGCCGCCACTGGGTTGGACTATGATCCGCCGTACCAGCTTGAGGTCTTTGCCGTCAATCCGGAACGGCGCGGAACTGCGGAGTTCAATCATACATATTGAATACCAACTTGACCAACAGGTCCAGCTCACGAATGCAGTCTTGTCGCCTTCAGCAGCTGCTGTATGGTGACGTGTCTGACCGTAGTTGCCTGCCAAAATAACGGATGTCAGCGCGCGGGCAAACTACTAGATTTCAGAACGTTACCGAATAATCCATGGGCATATTGGGTCGTGGTAAGAGTAACAAGAGCGCGCCGGGGCGCTTC
>CVRE01178125.1:0-10026 GCA_001179765.1 Crepidotus sp. BD-2015
AGAGGACAGTGGCTAGCGGGTTTCCCGTTGTTTAGCAACAAATTCCGGCAGCTGATTAATACCGTTTTCGGGGTCGCAGGTTCAACTCCGACTGATTTCGATGTCTCTTTGCTTCTCCATTAGTCGAGTGAATAGAATTCTATTTTCCTACTTCAAGCAGTGCTTTCCGAGTGCCCGACGCCGCGTTTTTGGAACCCGTGTATTCATACACACAAGATCTATGCAAGATTATCGAAAACGCGTTCCAGCGTCGACGCGCCTTGCTCGCAGTCCTTGAGGGTGTTGAACAAGGGCGCAGGCGCAAGGCGGATGACGTCCGGCTTCCGCTCGTCCCCAATAACGCCCAGACTGGTCAGCGCGTCATGCACCTTCAGCATAACCCCGGCCGGGAGGAACAAAAGGGACAGCTGTGCGCCTCGACTGTTCGGATCAGTCGGGGTGATAATCGTGAATGCGGGCTTGTCCGACTGTCGTGTCGGGGCTTGGTCCACGGGCACGAAATATTTGGACTGCATCAGGAGCTTCTCGAGCGCGGCGGTGAGCTGGACGGAACGCTCCCGGAGCGGTTGCATCATGCCTGCTTCCTTGAAGATCTGGAGAGACCCCAGCAGCGACGCGGATGCCAAGATGGACGGGTTCGATTGTTGGAAGCCCTGGGCGCCTTCGATCGGCGAAAATTTGGGAGGCATCGCGAAGCGGGTGGCCGGATCGTGGCCCCACCATCCGGCGAATCTAGAGTCGAGTTTAGCACAGACGAAATGGCTGCAACAAAGTAAGTAGCTTGCTTTGGAAGCTCGGTCTCCTTCCATTTTTCGTGCACGTAAAGCCCAGCGATGGAACCAGGGCCAGCATTAACATACTTGTAGGTACACCAAACGGCGAAATCAACGCTCCAATCATGCAAGGAGAGGGGCACGTTTCCGACAGCATGGGCCAAATCCCAGCCGCATATACACCCCTACTTGACGGTCCATCAATTAGAACTTTAAAACACAACGTAAGGGCACACTGTACCTGGGCTTGGGCTGCGCGGGTGATGGACTGCATCGGAAACCACTGGCCCGTGTAGTATTGAACGCCACTGAAGATGACAAGGGCGATAGACGCGCCTTCGCGCGCGATAGTGTCGAGGATGTCTTGTTCCCGAAGGGTGTATTCACCGGGCCGCGGAGACAGTTCGAGGACAGCTTTCGCGGGATCGAGACCATGGGCAAGGGCTTGTGAAGCGAAAGCATACTAGAAATGAATCAGATCAAGTATTTTTCCATAGCGGGTCGGTGCTAGCCTGATCCGAGGGAAATGCCCGCGCTTCGCACAGGATCTTGAACCGTTCGGGGGTAGGCTTGTAGAACGAGTCCATCATAAGATGCAGATTTGCGGTCAAGGTTCCCATGCATGCGACTTCCTTCTCATGTGCGCCTATGGCACCGGCCCTAAGTTGCGCGTAATTTAGAAATTTGGGCCAAAGTACTTGCCTACTATTTCTGCGAAGAGCGGGGTGATATGGTCGCAGAAATCCACCCAGCCTCGCCCGTACGGATGGGTGCTGAAATGGCCCGTGACCGCGCTGGGAGCGTGTCATCGATCACAGAACTGAGTTGACAGCATCGACGGATGTTTACCAAGCGCCCCATGCATTCAGTTCTTGCTCGACGAGGGCCCGAGACCGCTTCGACAATGGTCCGAGTGAATTCCCGCAGAGGTAGGTGCAGGTGCTGTCTGTAGGATGCGCTCTGGGGGCTGCCATGGCCAAGACGACGCCCACTGACCTGGCTCTGAATGGCTGGTAGCACCGATCTCCTTGTTTGTGGGCAGCGCAAAGTCGGTGGACAGAGGCGTGGCCATGGCAGTAGGAGGCGAACTGCTGTTACCGAATAAGGCCTCGGTTTGGCTCGGTCCAAGCTCGGCCAATCATTCGTGATCGATCGTGTGTCCAGATTGGGATGTACGGTGATGGCACCGACTACTCCGAGTTCGCTTGCTTAGTTTCTCGCCATCGCCATGTCTGTGCGCGTCAGGAAAGCAGTCGTCGTCGGAGGCGGTCCTGTCGGATGTCTGGCTGCAATTGCTCTCGCAAAACGCGGCTGGCAGGTCGACCTATTCGAAGGACGGCAGGGTGTGTACTAAGGCCCACCAAGAAGAATCCGCAAATGGCTCATCTCTCCCGCTTCGCTAGATTTGCGCGACCCGTCTTCCAAGCACCCTGGACAGCTCCGCTCTATAAACCTTGCCATTTCACACCGCGGACTCGCCGCTATCCAGGTTATTGACCCCCTCGCGGCCCAGCGCTTCCTACAAACCGTTATTCCCATGAAAGGGCGCATGATACATCATCCAAACGGCACACAGGATAGCCAATTGTATGACAGAGATGGACAGGTCTGAATTTTTCCTCACAGCCGCCTCTTCTTTTTTTCCAATCGGATAAATGTGTATAGTAGCTGATTGCTGTCCTGCTGTTTTTCCGGTAGTGCATAAACTCCATCGACCGCTCCCTTCTCAACGAAAGTCTATTGGACGAGGCCGCATCTTCCCCCAATGTCCGCTTATTTTTCCAGCACAAAGTGCAGTTTGTCGACTTTGACAAGAAAAACATGACGGTGCTAGACGGCCGCAGTGGCGGCAGCGCGCCTCGTTCCGTGGAATTCGATTTCTGTGTTGGCGCAGATGGCAGTTACTCCATGATTCGGCGCCAGATGATGAAGGTGGTAAGGCATGTGCAAGCAATTTTTTTTTACGAGATACTGCACCCACGCTGACGACGGCCAATGATTCTGGTTTGTCCGTTAGAATGGATTTCCAGCAGGAATATCTGAGAGACGAGTATATCGAGCTCAAGATGCCGGCAGGCTTGGACAGCAAGGGGGAGCCAGCCTTTCTCCTTGATCCGGGGCATCTTCACATCTGGCCTCGCCATTCATTCATGTTTATCGCTCTACCAAACAAAGTAAGCTCACGTCACGGCTCGCGCAGTCTTCTTCTTCTCACTGACTCTTGTCAGGATAAATCGTTTACATGCACCCTTTTCGCACCGACCACCGAACTTGATCCTCTGGTCGATCGCGAAACATTTTTAACGTGGTTTAGAAAATACTTCCCGGATGCGCTGAAGCTTATCGGCGAAGATAACCTTGCCACCGACTGGGCACGGAATCCCAGAAGCCCGTTAATTTGCACTAGGGTATGAATTAATCCAGTCCACGCGTTCCGCTTTGACCGAGCCAAACAAAAAATACCCAGTCAAATCCTTATCACTACTTGGACCGGGCTATCCTCCTGGGGGACGCCGCGCACTCCATGGTTCCATTCTACGGCCAAGGTTTGAACTGCGGTTTGGAAGACGTGCGCGTCCTAGACAATCTTTTGGGCCAGGCCCAAGTCGAGGCGACAACATCGGGATCTGCTGCCGCCGCCCCTGGCCACGTCGACGATAAACTGGCTGGGGCGCTTGCGCGATACTCTGAGAGCCGGCATGACGACCTACTCGCTATCTGCGATCTGGCCATGGCGAATTAGTGCGCGACGCGCCATTCTAACCGACGGTGATTAAAATATTAATTACGACGTTTTCAGTGTGGAAATGCGGCACTCCGTGACGACGCCAGGCTACATTTTCCGAAAGGCGGTGGATGCGCTTCTCTACTCGCTGACCGCGCGAGGAAAAATATCTCTGGCGTCTCTGGTCCCGCTGCTGTCGCGGGTTCCCTTTTCAGCGGAAATTTCGGGGTGGCTTCCGCTGTACACGATGGTGACGTTCCGGCCGGACGTCAGCTACGGGACGGCAAAGCGGCGGGCGGAGCGCCAAGCGCATATTTTATCGGGGCTCGGATGGGTCGCTACGGGCGCACTGGGAATGGCGGGAGTTGGTGTGATGCGTCTGGCGTGGCTGGGCTTCTCACGCCAAATGCGTCTGCAAAGATGACTCTGAACGTGTCGCGTGAATCGTTCTTTACGGAAATGTGCCTTTGTATGTACTGCAGATCAGGATTTCTCGGAGAAATATTACCCACTCGCCTTATTCCGTGAGGGATAATCAAAATCTTTCTCGACAGCAGAGATGCTTCTTATTCAACATGTGTACCCGGTTTTTTTCTCAGACTCGTCAGAATGTTCCCGGAAGACAGTATATTCATATGTACATGTCCGCACATGATAAATAAGCGACGATGAACGAGGGACGTGTGTTGGTGATGATGTGTAGCGCAGCGCAGGCGGACCAAACAAAAAATCGAGGAAAGAAAGTTCAGGTAGCGGATGCAGAAACGGCCGTTAATGTGGTTAATCGTAAGGGTCGTAATGCTGGGGGTAGCGCGAGCAGATCGAAAGCGAGGAGAAGGATGGGAGGACAGAATGGGATCTGAGCAAGCGAGCGAACTAGGCTGATGCGGACGCGGGTTTTTCGACTTTCTTCGGTGGCCGCCCCCTCTTCTTGGGGACCGCGTTGGGGTCTGCAGGCACAGCAGCCTTGGGAGGACGGCCTCGCTTCCGCTTCGGGGTGGGCTCCTCTTCGCCCGCAGAGTCGTCGTCCTTTCCCTCGTCGTCTGTCTTTTCCTGGGAGCGCGATGAGCAAGACGACGCGTGACCTGAGGCGCGCGGGTACCTTGGGGGGACGGCCGCGCTTCCGTGGGGTGGCCGACGAGGAGGCTTCTCCGGCAGGGGCGGGGGCGACCTTCTTATTTTTGCTGCCCTTGGGGCGGCCGCGTCCGCGCTTCACCGGGGGGTCTGTGGCCTCTGCTGTTGGATCGGGGCTGCGATGAGCGACGAGCGACGCGTGGGGACGGCGAGGGGGGACAAGTAGACGCGGATGCTCACTGGCGTCGGCATCGAGGGCGGCCTCCTCCTTGTCGAGCTCATCGCGGTCTTTGGGGGGGTCGTCGTTGTCCGCGCGTGGCGAGGGCGCCATGGGGGATATTGCGGGCAGAAGGGAAGAGGGAAAGCGGGGAAAGGCTGGATGGCCCGGCTTTAATGATAATTCTCGTGCCGAATATAGAAGGGATGAAATCAGCCTTTTTATCGACTTTTGTCACGTAAACGAACGCTGGCCTCTGAGCAACAATTATTTCTCTGATATCCAGCCCACAAATCCACATGGTCCTGTCCCACGAACCAGATCTGCAAAGAGGAACAGGCCGAAATAATCTCCGCCGCGGAGCTGTAATTTCTAGCGAGGGACCCCGGAGACTGCCGCGGTCACACAGTCACATCACGTACCCGGCTCACGCTCCAGTCACGCCACGTGTCACCCACGTCTTAATGCACCTCCTCCTCCTCCTCCTCCCTCTCGCCTCTGCCCGCATCCTCCACTCCCTCCCGGACGACTCCTTTGCCTTTCCAAAGTACAGGGTCGACTTCCTCACCCATCTCCCGCTCCCAAACGACACGGCACAGCGCTGGCTCTCCAATGGCCTCCGCGGCGGTGTCCGCGAGTTTCTCGAGCAGCCCTGGGACGACTACTGGCACCCGCCGGCCCTCGGTGACGGCGACGAGCAGGCATCCTTTGGCGTCGCGCACGAGGACGTGTCGCTAACCGCAGTCCGTGTCCTCGGCCTGCCTTGTGTTCGGTGCAATACATTAAGCTCGCTTCCACACAGGCCCCCGACGCGTCTGATGACTACTCTCTCCAACATTTAAAAATGGGGCCCAGAGACCACTATCTCTGTCTCATTCCAAAGCCTCTCGACGCTCCCCCGCCCGACGACGACGTCGAGGAGGACCCCACTCCCGCCCACAGCTGGTCCCTCCTCCTCCCACTGACCGGAACCTGTCTCTACGTGCGCATACATTGTTCCGAATCCGTGGGGTGCTCAACTGATTTCATTTATATCGAAGCACCGGCAACCTTGGTTCACGTACTCGTACTGTCACAATGAGGAAATCCGCCAGTTCCGCGAACTGATCCAGGCACGTCCGCTCCCCCCTGGTACGTGTGAACTCATTCCGCAGATCTTTCCCTCACTCCCGCTCGCTGCAGGCGCCCATCGCCCAGAAGAAGATCCCGATGAAAGTTGCATTTCCTTTCGTACCGTCTGTTATTAACTCGCGTCGTGCCTTTGTAGTGGGAGTCGTACACACTCGGACGCGCCCCACCGACCCCCGAGCCCGGCGCCGACCTCACCGTTGCGCAGCAAGACGCCCTCGCCGCCAACCTCGAGCTCGCGCGCAGTGCTGGCTCCCGCTACCTCGTCCAGCGCTGGGGTGACGGCACGATCTGCGACAAGACGGGGTAAGCACCCCCCGGTCCCGCCGTGATATCCCCGTACGCACACACTCACACTCATCATGACAGCAAGCCGCGCGAAGTAGAAGTCCAGGTGAGTGGCGCGTCGTCGTTGTTCACCCACGGCATGCTAACAACGCGTGCGCACAGTTCCACTGCTCCATGGCAACGACGGACACGATCGCGTTCGTCAAGGAGGCCAAGACCTGCGCATATGTGCTAGTAGTGCACACCCCGCGGCTCTGCGGCGAGCCAGGCTTCATGTCGAGCAAGGACGCGGGCGAGCAGGCATCCATTTCCTGCCGCGAGATAGTCGAGGGCGACCTGCCTGACCGCTCGGACGCCGCATTTTTACCCGACGCGGACTACCCGCTCAAGATGCCGCGTCGCAAGCCCGTGCTGCCGCCACCAGCGCTCCCCAAGGCCAAGGACCCCGCGGCGGGAGGCAAGTACAACGACATGCTGCTCAAGGCGCTCGACCAGATCAAGGACCTCAAGTGGCCGTCGGGTGAGCTCGCGGTCGAGATGCTCGACGACGGCGATGGCATCGTCGTCGAGTTCATGGACGCGCTGCCGCTCGACGGCGCTGCAGCACCAAACGAGGACGCGCTCGATGAGGCCGTAGCGCAGGGCGCCGATCAGATCATGCAGCGGCTGCGCGACTTGGGCTACGATATCAAGATGGCCGCGGTCCCAGGTAAACTCGGGAATGGAAAGGGTAAGAAAAAGAAAACCGGGGATGAGAAGCAAGAGGATAATGATGCATCTGACCGCCGTCGCGAGGTGGATGAGCTCTGAGTACTGTTTTGCTAGACAGCTTTGATGTATTTTGTAGTTTCTCCTTGATTGAACGGCTGTGATTGTGTTCACTTACGCGTTATACGTACAGAATTACAGAGCACTGTGTGTCTAATAAGCGGGCGAATAAATGAGAAGAAATATGTAGGGGGCAAACTTTTGGCCCGCCGGCGCCTCGGAAAAGAGGTCGGCGGCGNNNNGCGACAAGGGGGTCGTGTAAGGTAGTAGTATGTAAAATAAATGAAAAAGAGATGGTCTGCATGTATATAGATGAGAAGCGGATGAATAAGGATAGAAGTGAGGGCGGAGCGGCTGAAGGGAAAAAAGGGGGAAAACGAAACCAGAGTTGGTGTGTCCGTGCGCGCGCGCAGAAGTGTATTCCGTTCTTCCATCCATTCCATTCCATTCCAGCCCGTCCAGGCAAAATAAAGGACTAAAAGAACCGCCGCTTGCCCTGCTTCTCGTCGACGGTGACCTTGATATGCATGTGCTTCGGCACCACGCCCTCGCGCGAGCACGGCTCAATGCTACGCAGCCAATCGTCCCCATCATCCTCGTCCTCCGGGTCGCAGTCGTGGTCCGCGCAGTGGCCCCCTGGCGGCGTCTCCACCCCACTGCTGCTCCCGTTCGCACCGTCCGAGTGCATGTGGCACCCACACAGCAGACTGCTCGACTTGCCCTTTCCCTTGAGCAGATCCGTCAGCGTGCACCGCGCCGACGGCTCGACAAAGAGCATCCGCCGCAACGCCGGGCGCGTCTCGCGCGGCAGCAGCCGGAAGATCGACTCGGCCCCGCCACCGTGGAACGTCGTCACGCTGTCCGTCCGTTGCCGTTTTTGCGGCGGCGGCTTCTTCTCCTCGACAACGAGCATCGGTTCCGGAGTAGTCGAGAGTTCGGCCGAGACAACGGAGGCGGCCGCGGCCGCGACGTCCTTGGTGGCATGCGGGAACCCGTGCGGCGATTGAAACGCGTTGAACGTCGCGGCGCGTACCCGGGGCGGCGATGAGGGCATGGCAAGCGGCATCGTACCCACGCGCGGCGTCGGCAGCTCATCTACGTGGGACGTTGGCGTGGTCGGGAACGTCAGCTCCGTGTAGTGCTCGCGCGGGCTGAGCGGCAGCGACTCGGTTGAGTTTCCCGGGCGCGCAAAGGTCAGTACCGAGGCATCCATCTCCGTGTCGGGCGTGACCTCGAGCGTGATCAGGCCCATGCTCCCGATGACCGGCAGCGTCGCTGTGCTCTCAAAGACGGGCTTGGCACTCTGCAGCTGCATCCGCCGCATGCTCGTGGACACGTCGGGAAGCGCCGAGACGGACGAGCCGCTGTGCGTGGTGAGGCGTGAAGGGGGGTCGGTAATGGAGGTGGAGCCCGAATCACGGTCGGTATAGCTGAGGAGGGAGGTGGTATCGGAGGAGTTGCGGGTGCTCGAGGGATCGGCGGAGGCGGCGCCGTTGAGGTGGGGTGAGCTGGTGGTCGCGGCGCGTTCGCGGCTAGAGACATGCGGGGCGAGGGACGTCGACGCCGGCGGGGGCATGGTTATTCCGCGCTTAGGCTGCTTCTTTTCCCCCGGCTGCTCTTCCTTCTTGACCCGGGGCGGCGGCTTGAGCGACAAATCGGGGTGTGCGTTTACAAACGCCTTGAAGCTCGGGTCGGTCTTGGGATTCGGGATCTTCCACGGGAAGCGGCGGAGGACCATGCACATGAACATGATGGCGACACTCCACACATCGGTCTTGCGCGGGTCATACGGCTCGCCGCTGAGGACCTCGGGGGCGAGATACGGATCGCTGCCGACGATGCCGGTGGCGGGGGTGAGGGCTTTGCCGGGATAGTGGAAGACGGTTGCAGTGCCGAAATCGATAAGCTTGACAACGTTGTCGGTGGTCATGACGCAGTTGTCGAGCTTGAGATCGCGGTGGGCAAGCCCCATCTCGTGGAGATACTCGACGCCCTCGCAGACCTGGCGAAAGACGCAGTATATCTCGGGTCGGCACATCTTGCCGGACATGACGACGCTGAAGAGATCAAATGGAGCATATTCCATGACCTGCGGGGAGCAATATTATTAATCGACCGGAGGCGGGGAGCGGGACGGCGTGCCTCGTAATAATGCCCGTGGTCCGAGACGATGTCGACGGTGGCGATGATGTTGGGGTGCTTGAGGGTCGAACCGACGCAAAACTCGGCGGTGACCTTTTTCTGGTACTCCTTCTCGCTCTCGCCTGCGCGTTTGGGCCTGAACTGCTTTACAGCAAAAATGGAGCCGCCGGACTTGGTGCTGCCCTTTATGAGACGCACGGTGCCGCCGGCGCCGCTGCCCAGGACACGGCCCCACTTGCCGTACTTTTTGGAGAGGTGGGCCTGCGTAGCGTCGTGGAGCGAGTGGATCGGGGGATGGGACGCGGTGGATGCGGTGGAGGAGGCGTACGCGGAGGTGCGGGAGACGGGTGGGGGCTTGTGGCTGGCGGAGCTCTCGACGTCGGAATGGGTTGTCTTGGTCGGAGAGGAGCGCTTGTCGGGACTGTGCTGCTTCTCGGCGAGCAGTGTGGGTGAGGGGGTTCGATCCTTGCTCTGCTTGACCTCCTTGCGCATGAGCGACCCCAGCTTGGTTTCGCGGAAATTGGACTTGTTGGCGGTCTCTGGCCGCGGCGAGCCCGCGGGAGGGTCGAAGTAGGCGGCCTTGGCTGCCCCGGCGCTGGGCGAGGGCTCTGCGGACGGGCTGTGGTTGGGGATGTGGTTGTTGAGGAAGCGCTTGAGATCGTGGAGCGGGCCGTGCTTGGACGAGCCGGATGCCGGAGGCGGTGGCATTGCGGCGTGCGACGGCGACGGCGAGGACGCGGACGCGGATGGGGACGCGGATGCGGGTTGGGACGCAGAGGGATGTTGTTGGTGTTGTGGGGAAGAGGGTGCACTAGGAGAAGTCGCGCCGACACTGAGTTTTCGCGAGGGTGTAAAACGGAATCGCGAGCGGGTGTCCTGTGGCTCTTGGTCAGCGTCGGGGATGCGGAGGG
>CVRE01178150.1:0-12016 GCA_001179765.1 Crepidotus sp. BD-2015
AAGCTCCACGCAGGGGGTCCGCGGGGGGTTAGATATTCCCGGGAAGACATGGAAATTTGTACTATCTTATTAGAAGAAGGTCCCAAGGAGCGCCGCAGCGCGTTTGTCGCCTGCCTCCTGCAAAAGCGGACGCAACTTCTCATAGCAGAGCTTGTTGTGTGCCTCCAACCACGCCTTTTCTTCCTTCGTCAATAGCGAAAACTCGACAAGCTTGCTCTGGATCGGAACCTGCGCGGGGAATCAAAAACACGAAAAAAAGTGGGTACTAAGAGCGAGCCGCAAGCCGCACCATGGTGCAGCGATCGAAGCCCATCCAAATGTCGCCGCCGAACTCCCTCAGCGTCTATCACACGTTCAAGTGAGAATGAAAAACAAGAGGAAGAGAATGAAAGGCGCACCTTCTTCTTTACAGCAACGATCGTCGACTCGGTACGACACCCGAATTCTCCCTCGTCATCTGTGGACCATGAGACAAGGCCACAGCGATCTGCGAGGAAAGTGCGCACAAAACCCCGGCTCGTTCGTCACCACATGTCCTGGCTTCAACTCGAACGGGACACTGATCCCCGTCGAACTCTCGTGCACGACGCCGAAGCTGCCGATGCCGTGCCCAGGCCCATGCCCAAAGTTCATGCCGTCCTTCCAGAGGTGGTGCCGCACGATCCCGTCGAGCGTCGTCCCGCTTGTCCCGGCAGGGAAGGTCAGCGCGTCGACGGCGATGTGCGCCTGCAGGACGCGAGTGAACGCGCGCTTGTGCTCTTTGGCTGGAGAGGGGGGGGCTTGAGGGCTAAGGAATGGTTTGAACGGGAAGGTTACGGACTGGGGGTTCCGAAATGCACGGTTCGCGTGGTGTCGATGGTGCAGTCGAGGTATTGCTGGCCCGAGTCACTTTAGAGAGTCAGTGGGGAGGAAGGAAGTGATGGTGGTCGACTGTACATCAGATACGGCGCGTCCCGTCCGATGACGAGACAGTCGTCCTCTTCGGCCTCGTAACTGGATTTCCCCTTGAGATAACACAACAGCAAACGAGACAAAGCTTACTGGGGGAGCGCTGCGCTAGGTCCATAGGCACTATTTTACAATATTGTTCTGAGCCAAGACAATTATTATGCTTCAGATGTCCTGCAAACCTGATAAAGCTGCCGTCCCCAGCCCAGTACTTCTGCATGGAACGGTACGCGTTGAGCTTGCGCTCGGCTTGATATTCAGTTACAGCCGCCTTCTTCTTGACGACTTGCTCCTCCAGCCAGCCATACCAGCGCACCATCGCGACGCTATCCCGCAGATTTCCATTGTAGAAACCTTGTATCTCAGTCGCGTTCTTGATGGCCTTTGCAGCGTTGATAGGAGATGCGATGATGGTCGCCTTCGATTCAAGAGCCTGGATGACCGCATACGACGCCTTGGGATCAACGAGAACTTTGGACTGGACGGCTTTTATAAGCGTTCGTTACAATTTTAGTTCGTGGTGGGGTTGCTTGCCTTCGGGTCACGCTGGGTCTCTGCTTGGAGGAAATCCCATACCGTCTCATAGGCTTGAGTTCGGACTTTGAGGCTGGTTAGGTAGCTCTCCACTTCGGGGCTGACTTTCCTCGGGTCGATGAAGAGCACCGCGTCGGTCGCCGAAACGAAGAGATACGCATAGAAAAACGGTTGGTTGAACATGTCATTTCCCCGGAGATTCAAGAGCCACGCAAGGTCGTCGAGTGGTGTAACAAGGTACTGGGAATATTGTGTAAAAATATGAATAAAGAGGGCGAGAGCTTTTACGTACCGATGCCGTCGAAGAGTATGTCGCGATAGTCTCGCGCAGCTCAGCGAGTTTAGAGTCCGCAGCCCGTCCTAGCAGCATATTCGACAAGTTGTTGGTTAAGGCTACTGAATGACTTGCCAGTGAACTTGAGCGGATGGACGTTGACAGGATCAGTCGAGCGCATAGGCTTTCCCGACCAAACTTCATCAACAAGATTTTTAAGCTGGCACACCAGTTTTGAGCCGGGGGGAAGGCGGGCATCAAGCGACGCTTTCAGTGCAGGGGGTATCAAACGAGCGTCGACACCGATGCGACTCCCCGCCGGTAGCTGTTGATCGTCATTCTCAGGGAACAAAGAACCAACCGAACACTGCAGCCTACGTTGCACAAGTAATCTTGGAAACCGCCCTCGACCATTGCGCGAGGATCAACCTTTCGAAGGGTCCAAGAAGAGGGATCCATGGCCTTCTCAGCGGCAATCCAGTAACGACTGTCGACGAACAGCAGCGCTTCAGTCTGAGTGACGACTGCTAAACCGGCGGTCCCATGGAAGCTACACGTCCAATAGGTTAGGAAAGCGCCCTGGCTAAGAAGTTCCGAGCGTACTTGGTCATGTAGCCTCGTCGTAACTCGCTAGCCGCGGGAATCTCACTCCCATGCCTTGAGTGCGAGGTATCCGTTACAAGACTTGGCAACTGGAAGGACCTGGTACTGACTCATCTTCGTTGGGGATGATGTACGCGTCGAGCTTGTTCTCAACGAGGAGGCCTCTCAGACGGGATAAAACTGATACCAGCCGGGCAGAATCCCATGCCCGGGAGGTGCGATAGGAAGGCGGCTCCTTGCACTCGGGCTCAACAGGCTCAGAGGGCTGGAAGGACTTGGAATGCTTGAAGGGAAGACAGAAGAACATGGTCGCCAACTGGATGGCTGACGGGTCAATTAAAACGTGGCCTACAAGCTGCGAATAGCCAACGAATAGCGATAAGCTTTGGCGGCAAGGTCGCGCCGGCCCGGCCAAAGCCCGGCTGTGACGAGACGCGATTTGATACCATCACTGATCAAATCGCTCTTTCCTTTCTAAGTACCTCTCCGCCCTTTTACACCTTCCTCCGAGTCTCTAGGTTCCCTGGCCCTTGTTACTGTTTCATTCAAGGACGCATTCCTACTCCCTCGATATCAGCCCAGGAGCAGACGCGAAATCACACCGGGGATCACCGCCTCTCAATCTGGTCGTGTAAAAACACTTTATCTTCACGAGACTTGGTCAGAAATCATTTACGGCTGCCATGTATCTGGACCTTGGGTCGAGCCTCTATGCTGTTGTCTGTACAAAAAATCCACGTACACCGCGACTCCGACAAGTTTACACCGCGCGTGAGTTTTGCGCTATCCCTTCGCTCCCAGTTTGAGTTGTGAAAAGTAAGTATCGCGAGTAGATATACCGTGCGTGATATATATACCTCGATTCTGAATTCTGCCCAAAAAAATATCGCGATCTTGGCCGGTGGTCCTGGCGTCGTTGACTATGTATGGCAGTGGGCGGGGCCCGGGCCAGAGGTCATTAGCCCCGAATAAAAATAAACCCAAACACAGTGCAGAGAGTTTTGAGCTGAATCCTTTGACGCTGCTGGTTCAGGTAGGACTTGGGCGCCTCGCTCTACACCTTCGTTGCTTATTCTTATTCGCGCTACCTTTTTTTCCGTCAGACCGGAGGGTTTTGGAGGGGCATTCGTCTTCCGTTCATGGTTGAGCCAGCTGCGACGATCGTGTTCAATACGCTGCTGCAGGGACGGTCAACGCTACATCCAAGCTCAGTCTACTCTGTCTCGCGAGTTGTGTCGCGCTCGCTGTCTCCTGGGTTTTTTAACCCCCAACCCCGACGCGTCAAAGGCAAAGAACGGATGCCTGACCCACCACACCCCGACATCCTTTCGGTGTATTCTGCCCGCTGCAAGGAATGGTCATGTCGTAGCCGCATATCTGTGTGGTGTTCCGGTGAGTCTGCCCAGTTTTTTTCTCTCATGCCGGTCTCATTTCATTTCTGTAGCGGACGCCAAGTCCGCGGAAGAGGGCGAAACGCGGCGTGCTCCCCGTCGCGCGCGAAAAACTTCCTTGCCGCGACATCGTGGCCTCCCGCCGCCTCTCATGCATCGGGGACAAGCCCGCCACGCGTCGCACACCTCCGACCGGCCGGATTCCGACCCGCCGTCTTCCAGTGCAGATTCGCCGACACTCGAACCCCCGACAGAGGCGTTGGCCAACGGGTCACTGGAACTCAGCGATGCTCCTGTTGAGGAGGAGGACGGGGAAGGCCACCCAGACCCGGCTCCGTCTGACCCACCGCTTCCCGATACCATTTCCGAGACGGACTCTCCACCCGAGGAAACACAGTCAAACGAGCCTTTATATGTCGACGATACAGAATCCTCACCTTCCTCACCTCCCCCGCCCCCGCGTGACAGCCGTTCCTTGTCAGCCGACGTGGAATACCTCCAACGCTTGCTCGCTGAGCCCCATCACCAGTTCCAGCTCGAAAAGACCTGGCACGCTTACGAGGTCATCCAGACGTACGACGGTCTCTCCTTGTTGACCGAAGAGGATTTCCTGATGCTCGCCGACAAATTGCTGCACGTTGTCGAGCTTCGTAGTCAGACGGACGAACTGGAGGAACTGCACAAGTGGGGCAAGCGCATACGCCGCCTGCTGGAAGAGATCGGTCCGCTGAACGTCCCAGCACAAGACACAGCGATGTACAGCCTGAGGGCGCGTGCCCTGGCCCTCGAGGGCGAGCTTGACAAGTCACTCGACACTCTTCGTTCGGTGCCGTCGGATTACGAGGACTTCCACATTACCCTGCGCGTGTACGAATCTATTCTTGTGTCAACCTGGCGGCATTTCGACCGTCTCCGTGCCTTGGAGTTTCTCATCCTGCGGTGGAAGGCTGTCGGCCCCCACCTTCTCACCGAGAACAGCCGAGTATATGCTGGTACCCATCTCGCCGCCGCTGGCGCGTCCCTCCGCCACACCGCATTCGCCATCATCTCCGGCATATCGCTCCCTGCTCTCGTGTTGGCGGACAAGAGACAAGAGTGGGACCAGCAAAAGCTCAAGCAGCTAGGCGAACTGATGCTAGAGTCTTTCTTCCGTGCCAAGCTTCCCATGGAGTCCGTTGATATCCTTCGAGAAATGGAGCGCCAGGGCCTCAAACCTGCCTTCCACCTTCCCTTGCAACTAGCCCGAGCGCTCGCCCGCGAAAATCTTTACGACGACGCCCACGCGATCTTTTCGTCCCTTGAGCACGAGAGAGAAGCCCGCGAATACCTGTTTACGGGGCTTTACCTCCATGCACACGAAGGCAAGACCGAAGAGGCCGAGGAATATTTCGACCGGATTACCGAGGCGGGATGGCAGAATTCCAAAGATGTCCTGCAGCTGATGTATGCGTATGCAGTCCATGGGAAGACCAAGAAGACTCTGGAAATCTTCCAGGAGTTTTTTCCGGAAGATGAGAATGGCGTACCGACAAACTCACCTCTCATCGACCACTTTACAGTCGGGATCTTCGCGCATGCGCAGCGAGGCGAACTCGCCACCACGGGGGTGTGGCTGGAGCTTATGCACAGGTGTGGAATGCAGCCAGATAACTATGTATACACGACGATCCTAAAGAGCTTTGCGATGCGGGGAGAGTTGGGACCCATTGCGACGGTGTTGGACCAGATGCGCGCTGCAGGCTGCCCGCCCGACCTCGTCACCTACACCACCGTCATGACGCTCCTCGCCCACCGCAAAGATCCAGCGAGCACGGAAGCCATCTACGCGCGTGCGGTCAAAGACGGGATCGTGCCCGACAGCATGATGGTTTCGGTCCTTATGAATGCTCATATCGAGGCCGGCTCCTGGAAGGGCGTTATCCGCGCGTTCGATTTTATCGCCTCCTCACAGCACCTCAGGTTCAGGATCGGGATCTACAACATATTGTTGAAGGCGTACATCTACATAGGCGCGCCGTTCCGCACCGTGTCACGCATATTCAACCGACTCGAACGCCTACGCATACGCCCCGACGCGTACACGTTTTCGCTACTCGTCCAGTCCGCCTGCGACGCGCGCAAAATGGACACGGCCATGAAGATCTTTGAGGAGATGCAGCGGTTTGCAAGGGTCTGGGGGTCGAACCGGCACATCACGACGTGGACGATGACCATCCTCATGTCTGGGTTCTTGCGGCAAGGTGATAACGACAGCGCGATGGCCATGTACGAGGACATGAAGGCGCGTGGGCTCGAGCCAAATGCCGTGACGTACGGTGTTATCATTAACGCGTATGGGCGAGAAGGGACGGCCGACAGCTTTAAACTCGCGGAGGACTTCATCAAGGATCTTACGACGCAGGACTCAGAGATGCGGACGTGGGAAACCCCGCCACACGGGCGCCTGGCCGCGCGCGACTATCTGTACCTCCCGCTCCTTCGGTCCTACGCCTCGCGCCACGAGCCTGAGGAAGTCGAGCGTGTGTTCGAGGATATGCTCAAGGACGGTGGCGAGCCCACGCTGAGCATCCTGAGCACGCTCCTGGACGCGTACGCACGCGTCCGCGATGTCGACAGCGTGCTCAAGCTGTGGCCGCAAATCTTCTCCCTCGGCGTCAAGTACTCCACGATACCCTTCTTCGAGGCGGACAGCCAGGGGCAGGCCAACGCCAAGATGCATACCTTCGTTCTGTGCCTCCCGCTCTCAATCTACATCCGCACGCTCTCTAATGCCGGGCTGCACGACGAGATTGCGGCCGTGTGGAAGACATTCCAGGGGCACGGGTTCTCGTTCTCGTCGGACAACTGGAACGAGCTCGCGAAGGCCCTCCTGGCTGCAGGGGAGCCGGAGCGCTGCTTCGAGGTGCTGGAGAAGGTGTTCCTGCCGTACCACCGGCGGAGCGACCTCCTGCGGGACGAGCGAGACCCACACCCTGACTCGCCACTTTCCCTGTTAAACATAGAGCACACAGACGGGCTGCCGCTCGAAAAGCCCCTCGTCGGCAAAGCGCGCAGGGAGGCGAGCAAGTGGGGGCGCTTCCACCGGAAGGCGCACGACATGTTTGAGGACGAGAACTACGTGCACGACCTCGCGTACCACCTGCACGTCCTGCACCGTATCTCGGCAGTGTGGAACACGTGGCTCCCGCGGCACGACGTCCTACGCAGGCTGTTCGAGGTCCTCCTGCGCCTCCGCGCGGGGTACCCCGCCGACGCTGAGACGCGCGACGCGGATGAGCTCTCCACGGACCCGGATCAGCTGGAGCAGCGCCGTCAGGCTGCGGCGGAGCGGCTTAGCAACATCTACCAAATGTATCCTGATGCGGTGCTATCGGTAGATGGGTTCGAGCGCCGCGAGCGGCGGCGCCTCGGGCGTTGGTTCACAAAGATGTATCCGTGGGCGGATCGATAATAATATCGCAAATACAACAGATACAGTGACAACATTAGCGCGTGCAGTCCATCCATCCACCCGGCCCTTACGCCCCGTCAGAATCGTCGTCCGAGCCCGAGTCGTCTCGCCGCCGCTTACTCGAACCATGGCGGTTACGCTGCGAGATAGTGGTGGTAAGCGTCCCGCGATGAAGGAGGAAGAATGAGCGACGCGGCTTACCAAGGGAAGCTTCAGCCCCTGGTTCCCAAAGGCGATCGACAGCGCCGTAGTTTCTAGACGCAGACATTAAAAATGTACACTAACTTGGCGTAGACAAAATAATACATACCCGGCACACCGGGGAATCGCTTGGCGGAGAATACGGTGAAAGGTTCGGTGAAGATCTGCGCCAGGACCGGTGAAACGGTCGTATGAACATGAAGGGCTCCGGGCTCAGGTGCCGGGGGGCTGGTCCGCGGGCCATCAGTTATGCGGTGGGTAAAGCTAAGGGACACTCACGCTCCGACGTTCATGAGGCGGAGTCTCAGACGGAACGTTCCTGCGGAATAGATATGTCAGTGGGAGATGCCAAGAAAGGCACAACACACGAACCTTCCGTGCGGACTGATAGATCTTGGAAGAGGAAAAATATGCCGGGCTTGCGATGCTCGTCTAGCAGGCGGTATCCGTTGGAGGACAGCGGACCCACGAGCGTTCTAGTATACACGTTCCGCTGGTTTGGCGCTTGCGCTGAAGACGCGGAAGGCGGCGGGGGGCCGCTCGGTGGGTTTTGCTGGTAGTTTGGCGGCGGGGAGAAGTAGGGCACCTGCGACTGCGCCTGGGAATAGGGTGAGGACGCGTACATGGCGGGGTCGTACTGCTGCGGCGTGGATGGCGCGGGCGAAAACGATGGGCCATCGTGCGAGAAGCGGCTGTGGTCCCAGGAGCCGTGCCCATCGCGCGAGTCGGATCCACTCTTGAGCGCGGGGTCGACTGGTGGTTGCCCATAGTGGCCGAAGCTGCTGCTGCTGTTGTCCGCGCTCCAGGGTCGGTACGTTGGCTCGGGGTCTGTGTTCCAGGGCTCGCCGGCAGGACTGGAGCTGACGCTGGAACTCCGGCCAAAGGAATGGATGGAGGGGAGGATCGGCGGTGGGTAGGTGGTGTTCCGGTCGACTTGGGGGGAAGGCGAGTATCCCCATGTCGGGGTCGAGGATGCGGGGTACGCGGGTGACGGGGGTGCGGGAAAGTAGCCGTGGTTGTTGCCGTACGCTCCCGTCGGCTATTATAGTCAAAAAGTGCAGATAGTGTTCTAAAAATGTTTGGACGTACCGGTTCACCTCCTCGATACTGGGGGGTAGGAGTAGAGCGCGAAATGGGGGTCTGCTGACCTGAGCGGGGAGGGACGACGGTGGAGCTTCCGCCGCGGCGGCGCTGCTTGGTCGTTTGCACGGGGACATAGCGGTCTCCAGAGGAGGGGTGAAGGACAAGGTTTCTTTCCTGTTTTCCGTCCTCGGACCATAGGTCAACCGTGACCAGGAAAAATGAACAATCGACGTCACTGGACATATATGAGCGGCGAATAGAGGAAAAAGAGTAGGCTTACTCGACTTCGACTAAGCTGTGATCGTCCCGCTTTACGACCATTCGGGCTACCGCAGCTGGTGCTAAGGGTCGCCGATCCTGCGGATTCGTGCATCAATTGACGCGAGACAGAGGATGGACGCGCCCTCCTCACTTTATCTCCAAATCCACACATGCGTGCACGCAGCGGATGCTGGACCATCTCGAGCGAGTAGTAGCTGATTTGTGGTCAGGTCAGGGGGTGTAAACGGCATAGTGGACCTACTTTCGTCCGACCCACTTGCCCCACTGCTCTGGGCCGTCAGCGGCGGACTGCCGCATAGGTGCGATTGCAGAGGCGGTTTTTCGTGGATTGATATGCTGGATCATGGTGCCGGAAATAGAACTGGGCTAGCTGTGCACACAAGGGTATTCCTGAGGTCTGGAGGATGCTGAGCAGGCCGGAACCGAGACAGGCAAGAGCACTGTGCAAGGAGGAGCAGAAAAAGACACGGTGGACCTCTTTGAATAAGGGCAAGATATCAGGGCGGAGAGGAGTGGTGGTCGACCCGAAAGAGCGGATTGCCAAGGGTGGTGAATCTATATCAAAGCCAGTGATCACGAGCGGCGTGCGCGCTGGTGCGAATGCAAGGTTGACCAGGAGTAGACCGACCCAGAGGAGAGACTGAGACAGAGCAGCGTAAAGCTGTGTGTAGAGCGACCTAATATTTAATAGGCCGATTGCACAGCCACCAGGGGTCTACGAATTGCAGCGCAAATTTCCTACTCTTTCCAACCCGCTACTCAGTGGTATATATATCCTCCGGCCAACGCTCGGACGCGAAGGGACCCGGACAGTGGATCCAATAAGCGCGAACCGGTCTATCCCACGAGAATCTAAACAGACAATCGGCGTGGATATTCCCCTTGTTCATATCCACTGGAAGCGCTCCGAAGTCGCGAATCCGCGCTACCGACTCGTGTGTTCAATTTGTGGAAGTATTCCCATAATACTAATATTTCTGCTCGACGCGTCTTCGGCGCGTGCGGTAATCATCCATTAGCAACCACGTGGCGCTGCATCTGCTTCCTGTTCTCGACGACATCCTCGACCATGGATCAGACGGCCGCCAAGAAGGCCCTTCAGGAGCTCGTCAAGAACGACAACAAACTCTGCAGCGACTGTGGCAATCCAAATCCGCAATGGGCCTCTTTGGGGTCCGTTGCTTACATCTCGCTCACTGCTTGTCCACCTCCTTACCGCAACTTGCAGCTTCGCAGTCTTTCTGTGTCTCCAATGCGCGGGAACCCACAGAGGTTTCGGTGTCCACATCAGGTGCGTGGACCCTTCAAAACAGTCTACGTAGTCCTAAAGTTGCTACGCCAGTTTCGTCCGCTCGATATCAATGGACACATGGCAGCCCGACCAACTCAAACGCATGCAGGTGATTGGCAGACTCTACCAGCACTTGGGGTCTATGTGAACGAACCCTCCCACCCAGATTGGCGGTAACGCTGCGTTTAAGCAATTTATGAAGTCCTATTCGCCAGCGGAACAGGGCGGGTACAAGGAGGGCAATTCGCCGTACGAGATCTACCACTGCTGGGCCGCGACGCAGTATCGAGAGAAGCTGGACGCTGAGATTGCTGGAAGAGAGTGGGCTCAGGCCACACCTCCTCCACCCTCCTTGAGCAACAGCACCGATTCGGCCGGCCTGCGCAAGTCAAGAGCTTCCGCGCGCTCCGCAACCGGCTCCTCCCTTCGTGACGACTCAGCCTCGCCGGCCTCGTTCGGCAACAACTCGCCCCGCGGCACACCCGACCTCGGCGCTGATCAGAAGACGGCCAATGAGTCCTATTTTGCTAGCCTAGGAAACGTCAATGCGTCCCGCTCCGCAGACCTCCCCCCCTCTCAAGGCGGGCGCTACACGGGCTTCGGCAGCACCCCCGCGCCCGCGTCACCGAGCCAGCACCCCTCATACGGCCTCTCTTCCGCCGCCGCGCCGTCCTTCACGGAGATCCAGGAGAACCCCGTCGCCGCGCTCAGCAAGGGCTGGTCGCTCTTCTCTGCGGCCGTCGCCGGCGCGTCGCGCGCCGTGTCTGAGAACGTCATACAGCCTGGCATGGAGCGCGTGCGCGACCCTACGCTGCAGGCGAGCGTCATGGGCTACGTCTCCGAGGCGCAGAAGCGCGCGGCAGTCGTCGGCGGCGCTGCGAACCAGTGGTCGAAGAACCAGCTCGGCGTGGACGTCGCCTCCACCGTCGGCGGCGTGGTGGGAACTGTCAAGGACAGGATCGGCCCGTCGCCCGCTCAGAACGGGTATGGTGCGGTGGGGATGGACGGGGACGCGGAGACGTCGGGGCTGTACCACGATGACGACGATCTCTTCCAAGAGTATAACCACGGCCAGCACTACGACCAACCCGTTTCGCTGTCTGGCTCGGCCAAGAAAAGCAACAACGACTGGGACGATGACGGGTGGAAGGATTTCTAGTTCCCTACAAAATGATGCATATCTTTGCCTAATTTAATCAAATGGAGGTACAGATTCCGGAACCATAGAATTGATTTGAAGGCACCATCCCAATCGCACTTAGATCTATAAGGAATGAATGATGCCCTGGGGAGAACACCTACAGCAAGCGAGACCTTCGCATGCTCCTAGTCAAGCGCGTATATCTACGAGAGACTGGAAACCGTCCGGCCTGATGAAGAATTGGCCTAGGGCGAGTTCGCGCGTAGCGACGGAGGTACCGACGGTGTTCAAAATATTGTCGGGCTGAGCGAGTGCTGGCTACAACGGGGCAGATCAAAACAACCGAGTTGCGTCCCGTGAAGAAGATTGATGCAAGGCGAGTTCGGGCTGAAGCGTCTTCAAGTCGCAGAGGACCACATCTGAATCAGTATTTCGCGCGCGCTGGAGATGCAGCGCAAGAAGAAACAAGAGTTGTCGGGGTTGCTTCTAGATGGACGGGCGCCGCTCGTGAGGAAGATTGACGCAAGGCGAGTTCGAGTTGAAGCCTTGCAAGTCGCAGGGCAGGACAAGGGGGAAGAGAACAAGCGGGAGAGCTAGAGACGGAAGGTAGTGGAGGTAACGAGGAGAGAACGAGTCGACTTCATACGCGATCACGCATAGAGAGGCGAAGCAGAAACGAGTACATTCAAAGCTAGGGACGACTAGATAATGTATTCTACGCTGGCAGGAGACTTGAAGACTTGAGCGGGAGAAATCTGGAAGAGGGTGTCAGTACAACGTCGTCAACATTGTACCGAGTGGATAGGTCCATCTCCGA
>CVRE01178164.1:391-16295 GCA_001179765.1 Crepidotus sp. BD-2015
TTATCCGTCCCCACGCCGTATAAATTTAGTGTGTTCTGAACCACATCCCTCACCCTTCGCTTCTTTCCACCCGTCTGGCCAGGCTGCCTTTTAGCATCCTTCTTCCCTCGTACATTTTGCCCGGGTCGGCTTTGCTTCAATACCACAGGTCAGCTAGTGATCCCTCTGCTCAAAATCTCGCACTTCTCAATGCACTTGCCCCAGATATTCTCCAACAATGTTCGCCACATACGCCACCAGAATTATTTTCCTCTCTCTTCCGTTCTGGACTACGGTCATTGCGAAACCCTTGTATTACCAGCGCGAGCAATCTTTGAGTCAGTATAATCGTTTCAAGGCGGTTATACTTTCATTAACAATATTTTCAGTGCTTCGCAATGCTCCCAGCCCTTCGCTGCAAGCACGGGATAACCAGTCTGTCTCTTTCAACAACTGGAACAGTATCTCTGCTCTCCAAGGCTTCGACGATTTTAACGGTAAAGCTCCATGCTCTCATCTCAGCTTTGGCCAAACTGAACCTGCCTTGTAGGCCAAAACAATTTCAACGGCAGGAGGAACGATCAAACGATCGTGATCAAAGAGGTCCAGACCAGATGTCAAACCGTCAAGGTAATTCTTTTCGCTGTTTCTTTTTTCGAGTCTCTGAAACGGCAACTATTTTGAGATTGAACTCATCCAGCAAAAGCTCGTCATTTTACAAGAGCTTGCTAAACGGTTTGCTTGATCCCCTTGACTCGAACAGTCACTGATGACTAGAGTTAGGATCATCACTGAACAGATCTGCGACGTTCAGACTCAGACGATCGTTCTGGCCCAGCACAACGGGTAATTCATCTCCGTGGCTGTGTTTGACAGTCTTTAACAATGAGCAGGGCCCTCGAAGTCTTCCGCGACGACATTCGACGGAAAACCGTCGCACGACAGGTTAGCTCAGTCTACCTTGTTGTGCACTCCTTCTAACGGCGCCGTTTAATCTAGGTTGGATTTGATGAGGAAATAGCCAAGAAGGTTAACACCATCTTCAACACTGATGGCTCTTTATCCGTGAACGATGCTGGATTCCTCGGCTCGGACGTCGGCAAGAACACCGTGGTACCTGTTGGCAATAACTGGAGCGACGAATCGTCCCCAACATTGGTCCAAGCTGCGCTTGACGCCGTTGCATCGGCGATCAACGCCACCGACTCTTCGTAGAAATTGTACATGCTGGGATTGCTATGGATTTGGACACTGGATAAATTTGGACACTTCGTTAATCGCCTTGTAGCTAGTACTTAGTCGTCGTTGTATCATTTCTTGGGGCAAATGAACCTTCTAGAAAGGGATATGAAGGGCACATTTTTTCGTGTCCAACTAGTGTCCAACTCGCCAGAGTCGGAAAGAGTCGGAAGTCGGCGCTTCCTATTCGAGCAATCAAGGGAAGCGTGAGAAAGCGCGCGTCACGATAAAGCCGCCGAAATGGCGTGAACGTCTCTTTGGACTGCACACTCATGTTGTGTTCCCCAGCGGCTGGAACCACTCCCCGTGAGTCTCTCGCCGCATCCAACCGCTCATTTACTGACTTCCCTCTTGTATCTAGCGGCTGCTGCACGTATAAACTCGACATATATACAATGAGTTCGGTCGCTGAGGAAACCACCGCAAGCCCATCCACCTCTGCCATCCAGCTTTGTCTCATTCCGTTGAAACAGTTCCCTCCCAGCCCTATACCGCTATAAACCGGCGTCGGCCTTTGGTCCTCGGCCACATAGATATCAACTTCTCTCGTAAAGATCTCGCTCATTAGGGGTCGCCTTGCAGCTGACGCTTCTTCTTCAGAAATCAGCTCGTCTCCTTGAGCTTGACACGCGCCACGAGCGCGCCCGAAATCAATTATCCCAGGTCCAGTCACCGATTTGCATCCACCGCTCTTTTTCAACGCAGGGGTTGGTGCTAGACAATCAGTGACTTTAAACATACATACCCACTCCCAGAACGTTAACAATATAAGTCTGGGAACACATCAATGTTACTGCTGAAGATTCATGCTGCAGTATGATAGAAATGCAGGTAAAATACAGTATGGTATGGAGATGATGGTACAGATCTGTGTGCGTAGTTTATGCCTAATCATACCTGTCAGTTCATGCCTGCAACCAGAAAGATTTGAATTACCATGTAGTTGTACGATTTGCGGTCGTCGCATCGCTCAAGATATTCTCTCTGCAATGCACATCAATGCAACGGCTCGCTCGCAGGCGGCGACGTACCTCAATCAATCCCTCAATGCGTTTCTTAATGTTGAGCGGATTGGGTTGGAACCGAGTGGCCATTTGTCGAGTTACCTCGTTGATTAGGTCGTTGTGGGTCATATGTTTGCGATCCTTCATGATGCGGACAATGCAGGCCTACAAAGTAGTGTTAGTGGTTCGACCGGTAGGTGAGTGACTACCAACCTCCGTTTGATGTCGCCTCTCCTCATCAATGCGGTCTTTGGTCTCCTTCCGCTCCTCACCGCTCTCTACCTTGGACGAGATGGTGCTGATCTTGATCTTCTGCAGAGACGAAGTAAAGTCTGCGTTGAAAGAGAACGAGTCGCTGGGATCAACTTCGCGGCCCGCAGGATGCTTCTTCAATATCTTGAATTTCGCGCATGCGAGTGATTGAAGATGACGCTGCAGCTCATTGTCCGCGATAGATGTTGCTTGCTTGATCTCCTATAGGACGCAGAGAAAGTGTGATGTGCAAAGAGCAAGTACGTCAACGCACCTCATATGTCATGACTTCGTTGGGCCCTAGATCCTCAAAGAGGAGGAGGATCACCAACGCAAACGTGGCCACATTCAGGTCGTGCTTCTTTGTTTTGAAGGTCACCCGCACGTCCGCGTTTCCCAAAGACGGCTGCCAGGTCAAGCGCCTGCCAGAGTGCCGAGAGAGATAGAATTGCTCGAACGACTTGGAGGTCTTGATCATGTTCAAGGGAAGGTTACACGTCGATGTTGGGTGGGCCATTGGCCAAAATGTCGAGGTCATTACGATAACTGATATGTCGATAGTAGGGGCCTGAGAGGTGTAAACAACGTGTAAGAAGACGGCGAGGGCGTAACACACCACCGTCTGCGACAAATGTGTCCTATAGGCTTTCATAGTATCCTCCGATATCTTCATATCGTGGAACATGCCCTCCAGTTTCTGCGTGAATTGATAACCACACTCGACCTTGAGCTTGGCGAGCATGCCCCGCTCGGCGTCATCTGAAACCGAGCGGCCGAGCAGGAGACGTTTAGCCAGATGCCCTTTGTAATACCGTTCGAACACATCCTTTTCCGTGATATACCGGAAGACCGTAATCGTCTTGTCGAGAACAACGTCCACCTCGGTGTCGGTTTTCTACGGAATCGACATTTCAAAGGTGTGGATATTGATGGCAGGTCAAACTCACTCCTCTGAGGCCCCGCTTGAGGTTATCGTCGATAAACAGGGAGATGAACTCGGATGATCGGTCATTGAGGTTAATGAAGGTCTCGAACGCCTTGATAGGAGTTCAGCACCGTTGTAATCGTATTCGGCGGTATACACACTTCATTAAGATTGCTCTCAAGTTCTCGGTCAGAGGAGAAGGCCTCCTTCCAGATCTTATCGAACAGATCCTTGAGGTCGAGCACGTCCTGCACCCATTTGAGAGCCAATGCCAGAGTTTGTGCCCCCAAAGAAGCTGCAGGACGAGATCTGGGCTGACCGTCTCCGTCTTCGATCCCAGACGACGCCTGGTTGATCGCGTCACCTCTCCTCCGGACAGAGTCTTTCAAAGCGCGTTTTAAACACCCAAGACCCGTCGGGACCATGATGAATAGACGATAGAGCCGAGCCATATCGTTTGTCTTGTTCAAATCGATCATTGCGTCCAGCCCAGAGGTCTCCATAGTTATCACAGTGTTTAGATGGGAGGTCAAGAGATGGTCTTGGAGTATCTGGCGCAGCGCCGGCGCTGTGTTACGCGACAGATAGTGGTGTGTCCGAGAGTCCTCGGATTCGAATCGGCTCTCGACCTGGAAAAAGATGAGGGAGGACTTTAGATAGAAAGAACGATAGATGCGTACCCGGCGAAGATATTCGGGTGCGTCGCATGACTGAAGTAGCTTTGCGCCTTCTGTTTCGTAGAATGTCTGGCTCTCTCGCAAAAGAGCAGGCTCGAGGTCACGTTTATACACGGTCAACCCGTTGGAATCCTCCAGAGTAGTGAACACATCCACACATCCCTTGATCGCAGAACGATTGACACCATAGCCATCCCGCTCGAACTGAATCTGGGTCAATATTGCGGTGACCAGATGCTCTTTTATTGGTGGGCGTATTATGTGTTTGAGGAACAGATTAAGCCCCACGTCCCATATCTCGGGAACATCCGCGGACTTTGCGTACACTCTATCCTGGGAGGATGAAATAAACACAAAGTCAATGTCAAGACCTCCCAGGACGGACCATGTATTTGAGAATCTGGCCCAGCCTGACCATATTACTGGTATGGTCGTCCCAGATAGCACGAAGTGCCTTCAGCAACATCTCGGCCTCTTGGCTCTGCACAGTCTCATCGCTTGCACCGGAAGGGAAAGTAGGGACGACTTGAGTGCTGGCGAGATGATCAAGATTCTCAGCAACAAGCTCGTTGACTCCCTTGTAGAGCATCTCCCCCTGCTTGTGGAGGACCATGTTGTACGCGAACCTATGGTTTTCCTCAAACGACAGATTCGGCGCATTATGGTTCTGTATTTCTCGGATGTTGTTGGCCAGATCGGCCCAAGTTTTCTCGATGGAGACGTCTGGGCCATGCTATTCTCGTGTTCAAACAGACATACAGTACATCAGGAGAGAGCGGTACCCTTCGTGGAGGTTTCTGTGGCACATGAATGAGTATCTGAGCCATGGGCGGAGAATCGACGCACGATTTTCGGCCTGCCGCGACGCGCAGCTTGTAGAGGTGAGTGGGGAATGGAAAGAGGAAGTAGATAGACTCACTGGAGGCCATTGCTGGTAGCGCAAAGGCCAAGCAAAGGCTGTCGGATGTATTTAGACGTGTTGGGCAGACGGTTCCCGGGCCGGGGGACGCGTGACTCCAATTGCCTTTTCTCCGACTTTCATGCAACGCCAATCCGACAGACCGCCACTCAAGGTGGGCATCCTCGGCGCCACTGGCACGGTCGGCCAGCGCTTCATCACCCTCCTCTCTGTCCATCCGTGGTTTACCATCCATGTCTTGGGCGCATCATCCCGCTCGGCTGGTAAACCCTATGCTGCCGCGGTCAACTGGAAGCAGGTTACATACATGCCCAGTGCGGTAAAGGACATGGTCGTTCAAGAATGTAAACCCGAGCCATTCGCCCAATGTGCTGTCGTATTTTCCGGCCTCGATGCAGACGTCGCCGGTGACATCGGTATGTTTTTGTCTGCGTCAGGCGGCTCCTATCCTCACCTGGGGCAGAAAGCGCGTTTCGTGCAGCTGAGCTAGCTGTCTTCTCCAACGCAAAAAACTTTCGCAGGGATCCACATGTCCCTCTTGTCGTGCCGTTGGTTAATCCGGGCCATCTGTCCATCCTTGAACAGCAAAAAGCGCTGCACTCTCCTCCCCTCAAGAAAGGCTTCATTGTGACCAACGCCAACTGCTCTACCACGGCCCATGTCATTCCTCTGGCTGCCCTCGAGAAGAAGTTCGGCCCCATCGATGCCCTCATGGTGACAACCATGCAGGCCATCTCTGGCGCCGGCTACCCCGGCGTTCCCAGCCTCGACATCATGGACAACGTTGTCCCTTATATCTCAGGCGAGGAAGAGAAAATAGAGTGGGAAACACGCAAAATACTCGGCGGAGTATCAGACGTCGTCCCTGAACAGCTCGTCGGGGACAAAGTCCTGCAGCAATTCGACATGCACGCCGGCACCCCGCTCAAAATCTCCGCTTCGTGTAATCGGGTACCGGTCACTGTTGGGCACATGATGAACGTATCTGTTAAATTCTCGCGCCGTCCACCTCCTTCCCCGCAGCAAGTGTGCGAGGCGCTGAGCTCTTACCGCCCCGAGGCGCAATTGACAGGGTGCCCTTCTGCGCCCTTGCAGACGATCACGGTGCACGAGGAGCCCGACCGGCCTCAGCCGCGAATGGATCGGGCACACCAGGACGGGGCGGGAGTGAGTGTAGGCAGGGTGCGCCAGTGTCCTGTCTTCGATATCAAATTCGTTGCCCTCGCGGACAACGTTAGTATCGGAGCAGCGACGAGCAGCATCATAAATGCAGAGTATGCGGTCTTGAAGGGCATTATAGCTGGTTAGGGTAGGTAGTGCGCGTCGGCGCGTGGATGTAATAGACCGGACGTCAATTGATGATGCTTTCGTGCATTTGCCGCCGCATGTGGCGCGTGCGCGCGTGACCGTTCTCTCAATGACTGACTCTGCCCTGAAAGCATCGATATTCCAGCGGCTTCACCCTCGGGCATACCTTGAGCGCTTCGTTGCAGAAGATATCAGACCGGATGGACGCCCATTTGACGCTTGGCGCGATGTCTCTGTGAATGTTGGTAGGCAAGAATTCGCGCGGACCAGGTTCGCAAAAATATAATTGCCTGCAGGCTCAGTATCAACGGCCAATGGCTCCGCGCTTGTCCGTTTGGGAGAGACCACCATAGTGTGTGGTGTCAAGGCTGAAATCGCAGAACCTGAACTCGACACGCCAGAGGATGGTTTTCTTGGTGAAGACCCTCTCGTTTCTCTCTGGTTACCTTTCTCACATCTTGCAGTTCCCAATATCGACCTCCCTGCACTATGTTCCCCTAAATTCAAGCCTGGACCGCCTAGCGATGAGGCCCAGGTTCTGTCAGACCGGTTGAATGAGGTGCTTGCGTCGTGCGTTTGTCCTGTTTCTCGTTTGTTCACTGTTTGAAGACTAGGGTGCAGAATAATACCGCTGAAATCCCTCGTCATTCACTCTTCAAAATCCGTCTGGGTCCTGTATGTTGATGCTACGTGCATCAACTACGATGGGAACGTATTCGACGCAGCACTCATTGCGATGGTCGCCGCACTCCGAAATAGTGCGTCGTCCTTCATCTACCTTCTGAGCTCCTCTCACTTTTCTCTGAAGCTGTTCTGCCAAAAGCGACGTATAACGTCGAGACGGGCCTGACGAGCTGCTCTCGGACCGTAACCGCACCCCTACAAATACTAAAGACGCCAATATCCCTGTCATTTGGTGTCTTTGACGCGTCCGTTTTTTCCAACCTAGTTCGGTTCGCCGCTGACCACAAGGAGCAGGACACTGCTGGCTGATCCAACCGCGTTTGAAGAGCCGCTCCTCGACACCACAATATCCATCGTTGTGGACGAAAACGGCAATCTTCTATCAGTAGTGCAGTTGGGCCCCGGAGTGGACGCGAATGGAGGAGATGCACTTTCGACATGTATATCTGCCGCTAAATCGCGTCGTGTACTTTTGGGTGGACAGATACCATGATTTTTTTTTTCGGATGAGCGATCACTTGCAATTCTGATCCGTGCTATTCTTCCAATGATCCTTTGGCCGTTTCTCTTTAGTTTAACCGGAGAATAATGGTCGGATATCGACGCCTGAAACGGGCTGTGGACGCCCAAGCAGGTCCGCGACTCGGATTATTGCTGCCCATCCAATTATGATCTCAGCGGCGTTGTGTCAATGCCGTACTAGTAAGTGATGCTGCTACATAACGATGTTGCCCAGACCTTACTACCTGCGCGCTATCTACCACCCCTTCCGTAGGGCATTGACGAACACTCCCAGACGGAACCAATCTTCTGTCTTTGCTATCATCGCGCTGGTCGTTGTCTCGATAATACTACTGCTCACGCGCCGCGGACCGGACAAAAATCTCGACGCACCACCAGTCGTACGCTTTTTTGACCCTCCCCATGGCACTCTGCCGTCTCAAGTCAGCTTTAGGACAAACGAGAACCCGGGCCCCCAACTTATGAAAAATTATGGCGTTTCGAGGAGAACCTACCCCAGCACAATCTCGACTTGCCGTTTCCCGAGGGTAAAAACGGGCGATTCGTCAAGTTTTCGGTGCAAGTGCGTCGACTTGGGTGGAACAACTGTTTTAATGAAATGTGCGTCCCTTCTCCGACCTTTAATCCTAGTATTTCATAATCTCTCGCTCTACGTAGCCTGATGAACACGCACTTGGCATACATGTCGAACCGTGCATATGTGTTCCCGCCGTACCATTGGCCACCGCAACATTATCCTTGGCCACCCAGCCAGTACCTCGACGAGCAGCCACAGACTCCTATGAATGCCCTCATTTCTGGCCCTTCTGCCGGTGGGGCATGGGACGAAGGCGACACCGCGCCGCGCGCCGTTTCAGATGCGTGGTTCGACGTCGTCTGCCCCCACAGCGAACGACGGATAATCAAGTCGGCTGATGTCAAGCCCGTCATCGGGTGGGCAGAAGGGAACGAAATTTTTGCCCATTGGCAAAAAATCCTCCTGGAGGCGCCCGAACGTTGCATCGAAATTGTCCCTCCCCACTGGGATGTGGATAACTTTCCCCAGGTCCGTTTGCCTTACGCTGATCCTTCGGACTTACTCCCGCTAACTCGCCCTCAGGTTTTCGACCTCTGGCTTTGGGGGTCTGACCGCATTATATCGCTATGGGAGTCCTTCTCCATGTCCCCTGCGTCGCGGTTGCTGGAAACATCTCCAATTGTGCAATCGGCCGTCGCTCGGAACAAGAACCTCTTCCTGTCCCGGGGGGCTACGCCTCCGCGCCCTCGCGACCCATATAAACGTATGCTGGCAATGCACGTCCGTAGGGGCGACTTTACAAAGTCTTGCGAGTCACTGGCGAAGTATGGGTCAACATATTATGGCTGGAATCTCCTGCCCTTCCTGCCGGATAGCTTCACGCCACTCGAGGAGGGACACCCTGACCGCTTTAAAAAGGTCTTGCAGCACTGCTCTCCCACTCTCGACGGGATTCTGAAGAAAGTCCGCGATGCAAGATCGGAGTATCTGCATGCCTTAAATCTCAACCATACGCTTGATGTGCTATATATTTTAACGAATGAGCACGACGAGTGGCTGGACGGATTGATCGCTGCACTGCGGAAGGACCATTGGGAGACGATCGTCACAAGCAGCCAGCTCGAGCTCCTCGATTCGGAGCAGATCGACGTCAGCATGGCTGTGGACATGGACATCGCGCGTCAAGCCGCTGTTTTCATCGGCAACGGCGTAAGTCCCGAGTTTATGGCTGGCAGTCTCTCATAACGCACACTTCTCTGCAGTGGTCCTCTTTCACGAGCAACATAGTCCACCGACGATTAATCGAGGACCATCCTCCCATCAGCTGCCGCTTTTATTGACCTTGCTCTGTGGGAGAGCTCGACGCTCAGTAGAATTACACGAGTGGGTGGAGCAAAAATACTAGACTAATCGTGTCGTTTGTCGTTTAAATGAGTGGGAATACAAGGGCTTTTAATATAGCAGTGGGAATATGCAAGACTTGGTGGAGAGCAGGATGAGTAACGAGGAACAAGTCTAGATACAACACATGTTACGATTCCGATCGAGAGGAACGCACAAACTCGTGGAAATATTTCCGAAATGCTTTCCCTTCGAGATCGCGTAGATTGTTCGTGAAGTCCAGAGCCGTCTCGGGTGGCCAGCCTTGGGAGAGTAAAAAGTCGTAGCCTTCCGTGCCCCGTGTTTTGAACACAGTTTGCAGCAGGTTGGCAATTTCGTGCAGGACCTGAGTGTCGGATGATGAGGGCGGGAGTATGAAATGACGAGAGAGAGTGTGCTAACCGGGGTAAGTCCGGGATCCTTGAAATTGAATTCCGGTACGGATGGAACGCGGAAAGCAGCGGGTATGATGCGCTCGTAGATATATTGCTGGAACCCCGGTAGATTGGCTGCTTGCCCATTCCCGTTCGGTGCAGAAGGTACCGATTGCCCCCATATGCCGACAGAACGGTTGAGGAACACCAAGGCAGCCTTCTCATTTGGGGGGTCGGAAATATCGCCTGAAATGCGTAGTACAGTTTCCATCAACGAATCGAACCCTCCTCGATTGCCTGCGACAGTCGTTAGTGGTAGAGGGTGGTGGAGTGCAAATAGATACATACGTTGTGAAACAAATACGCTTTGCAGTTTCGAAGCCAGGACGTTATTGAGCAAACCGAGGTATGCCTTCTTGGTGTCGGCATGGACTCTTTGATCGTCCGTACCGGAAATCGGCTGCGTCAAGAGCCCAGCAATGTGCGAACTGAGGGGACTGATGAGCAGGTCCAGGACGTCAAATATGTCGGTCTGGATATCCATCAGTGTGCTGGAATGATCTGCAGCACGGAATTGGCATACCTGGAGCTTGTGTATCAATAGTCCGATGAAGTTTAGGAAGTCCACTAGTTCTGAGGGCTCGAACTGGGTCAGCAGACTGTTCATGAGCTGCGGGATGAATTGGGTGACATTCGGCCCCGTCGTGGCCAAAATGCGAGCGAACGCGAAACGGGCCTACAGTCGATAGAGTCAATGAGTGAAAGTCGGTGATAAAGGAGGCAATTTACGGCATCGCGGACGTCCTTGAGGACATTCATTTCTTCGAGGCAAACCAAGATGGCTTGTGCCACTTGCGAAAACACGTCCACTGGTAACGGAACATACCCCTCAGGTACTGGGGTGGGGTACTCTGGGAAGCCCTTGGCAATATTCCCGAGAGCCATGATGATATGGTGGACCTTGACAATCGCGATCACGTCCTGGTTGCCCTTCGTTCTGTAGGCCTGGAGGTTGTCCGATAAATCAGACATCAAAGGCTTCACGAAGGACAGCAGCAACGAGGCCAACTCGACTGGTGTCTTGGAAAGTAGAGAGCAGAGTGTCCCTACAGTCTCGTACAGATATAATTGAGAATCAAAGGCGGAGCTCCTGACAGCCTCTGAGAGAAGATCCGTTGACGAGTCGGAATCTTCGGCGTCAGGAAGTTGGACTTCGATGGGAAGGAGATCGCGCATGCTGCTAGCAATGCTCATGGCGACATCACCAGGGATATCGTTCCTGATTTCCTTGATGAAGCGGCTGAAGAGATAAGATACACGCGAGCGGTGGCTTGCGTCCGGGTTGTGCAGGCCACTGGAAATATTTAGCACAATATCGATGTGCGATCAGAGGACGAACTTACCGGGCGTCGATCATAGCCTCTAGTGTCGGCATGATACATTCATTGCGCACTTTGAAAAAGTCGGCATAACGTGATGTAGTCTCAAAAAACTGTAGCATCACGCTGCGATGTGGGTAGGAGGAGATGTTGGACTGCACGAGGGCAAACATCATCTCTCCGTGAGGAGTTAGTGGGTATTGGGAGTAATCTACGGTTGACTTCTTCTTGTCCCTTTCAAGTGGAGGGGCCTGGCAGAATGCGCTTCGTCCCTTGGCCCCAGCTGCGATTGAATGATGTCAGCTCGTTGTGAGATGGATAAGAGCGTGAACTTACCTTTGTTTATTTCTCCGAATATGTTGACCAGGTAGATGCCGAGTTCTGCATCATTCCATTTCACAGCGATTCCATTTTGGAATGCACCGATAGTGTTCAGAGCAAGGGAGCGGACGGCATCCGTTACGAGATCCTGGTCGACTACTAGAACAGAGTCCATGAAGATTCGGAGCTCCTGAGGAACAAAGTAAGCCCGGATAAGGGCATAATATAGAACAGGCCTGCTAGCTAACCTTGCGCAGAGCCTCAAACTCGGCGTTGTCGTCCTCATCGGGGTCTTCCAAATCAGTTTCTTCGTCCCATTTCATTTTTGCCATGATTACTTGCAAAAGTGAAGTCAAGAATGACCGCTTATTGTCGTCGATAGGCTCTGAGGACATTTTGCGAGTTCGTTTATACTACAAGCATACCATTTCAGAAACCGAATTCATCTGAAAAGAAACAACTCACGCCGGTGAGGATCACTTGCAGCAATGGGAAGATTGTTGAGCAGGTGTCATCGTACTCATCTGCCATGAACCGTAGCACCACCGGAAGGATCTGAGTGAGCAAACTCGACGATTCGGAGGTGATATCTTCGCTGGTAGAGTCCTTTTTAACGGCATTGAGGATACGCGGTACCGAGGAGATGTTTTACGCACCTCGACCAGCTTAATTAATTCCAGACCAAGGGCGTTCAGTAATTTCCCGAGAGCTTCTCGATACGATTCCTCGCCTTCGTCCGTTTCTGACCGCTCGATCTGCTCATTCCGCGTTTTGCTTTCCAGCGCGTCTACGACCTGGCCCAGGGACAAGACCTTGAGGAGCTGCAATTTGTCCCCAGGCTCCTTGAGGCCCTTAGCCACTATCCGCGTCAACGCCAAGGAAGTTGCCAGCCGGATGGGAAGGGACGGATCGGCGAGGAGGGAGAATAATAGTGGGATGGTGGTGGGCGTAATGGTCAGATTTATGTCGATCCACCCTACAGCCCGCCAGTTACAAATGAGCAAAGCATCACAGTCGACGAACACGTACCAACATACGACCCAAACGTCCGGATTCCCAGATCGACGACCTCAACTGCGGATTCCGATCCGCGTGAAGATGCGCCGCCTTTTTTCATCGTTCCTGCACCCTCAGCGACGATGGTCAGGACCGCTTCGTTGATGCCCGCCGCATCTCGTTCCCGCACCGCGTCCCGGACGCGCGCGTCGCGTACATGCCGTTCCTGCGTGAATTGTCGCGCAGATTTGAGCATCTGGTCTGCGACCTCCCCCGAGATCTCGAGCACGATCCGGAAAAAGAGAATAATGATGTGTCGATTAAATGCAGGTTGGGATGAAGAGGATGATTGGGCGGGGCGGATGAGAGAGAACAAATCGGGGAAAAACGTGGGCCATTGGGCCATGTACGTGCAGAGGAAGAAGAGGGTGAGGGTATGTGAGAATTTGTTACGCAGGACTGGGACGCGTCTCGGTAAGAGCCATAATTGATACAGGCGAAGAACTCACAGGGTGCGCTGGCCTCCGCCGAGCCATAGATGTATTCGCTTTGGATGTAGGTAACCAGACTTTGTTGGATGGTGCGGAAGGAGTCGTCATCGAAAGGCTCGAATCTGAAGGTATATGGTCAGTCCTGACTTGGGAAGGAGATCGGACGGCGCAGATCCAAGAAAAAATATTGTCCCGCCACTGCGGCACACGAGCACTTCCGATCCGTGGGTACAGATACCGGTACGCACTGGATCGGAGTGGGATCCACGTCTCCGAGACCGAGAGCACTCACCGGTTGTCGAAAAAATCATCCAACACTCTAAGCGCAAAGAATCTAACTTGTGGCGGGTATTTCCTGGCGCCGTCCGGCGTCGTATCGACGAAAAGAGAAAGCGCTAGGCGCCATGTGTTTTCAGCATTCTGCTGTATGGTTCCCAGGTAGTTCAAGGCCTGCTGGTGGAGGGCAGCTTGGGTGGGATCAGACGCGATGGTGATGGCTTGAATAACTTGGTCAAGCTCTTGTTCCATTGCGATCCGGTGGTGGGGGACAGCGAACTACCGTAGGAGGTCGCGAAAGTGAGTATAGAGATATGTGGCAAGCAAGAGGCTGGATGACTCGTCTGCTGCTCGATTGCAAGATCGAGCTCCGCCCAAAGGGGAAAAATCCTCGCGTCCAAGCACAAATACGCGTGTAACGCTACTCATTGCAACTACTACAGTACAGGATTGTGTCGACGCCAAATGGTCAAAATTCCAGCATGCACAATTCCCCTGTATGCAGTGCTAAACAGACGCGTCCAGTACACTCGTCGAAAGCCAGACATCGGCACATGTGCAGCTCAAACGGCAGGGCCATGTTCCGAGCCAGTAACGGCTCTACAACAACTGGTTTGTTGCCCTTGGGCGAAAACGTCGCCTTCATGAGTGTGTATTCGTCGCTTGTCCACCGTCGTTCCAGCCAAACCGCGCGACGACCGGTCTCTCCCAGACAGACAATGTCAGCAGAGGCGCTCGCATGTGTGTTGAATGGGTAAATGAAGGATGACCGGCCAGGGCTGTCCCGGTCTAGTGGAAAATGGAAGATATAATCATCCGCCTTGCGCACAAGGGAATGGAACGAGATCGCTGCTATGTGCGATACGTCGTGCGTCGAGTCGGCAGAAAGCTCGTAGTCGAGGTCGGTAGCCGGGGTCTCGTACTCGTACTCGGCATTCGGATTGAGGGAGACCAGGCTGGTTGAGACAAATAATTTTCGAGCACCGTTATTGAGCATGGCATCGGGGAGATCGTGTACTCGGACATGAAGTGTAGTTTGATTTCGGACACCCGCGAGGACGAGGTGCCGGGGGTAAAGTTTGAAATGTAGTTGCGCGAATTGCTGGTCTATTAAGATATGCAGTGATGAAGAGTCGCGCACACTCACATCGGGTAGCTGCGGATCGACCAGGCATTGCTCGCCCGTGAGAGTGTTGATAAATAAGATGCGATATGCCGAGGGACTGAGGACGCGATTCACAAGCTGCGGTATACCAGCAGCGATTATGCATCCAAGAACGTGAACCTCGTAGAACTGGCCCTCTGATTCCGGCCTGTGGATGCTACAGATGGCGCGGGGAGATGGGAGGCCAAAATCGTCGTCCAGCTGAGGTTTTAAGAAGAGCGAGTATGCACTGAGCAGAGTGCCGGATGCCGTGTTGGAAATGAACGCGATTAAAACCTCCCTGCACCCTCTCTGCATTGTGGCAGAGAACTTCAAGGGGGCAGAAGAGGTCGGGATATCGAGGGATGCCGCGCAGTATGGCTGCTTGGTCTGACCCACGCGCCAGACGACAAGAGATGCAGCCACGGGTGACCGGCGCAATACGACGAGCCAGTGAGAGGCAACGAACAGCATCTGGCAGACATGGTTCACGTCCACCAGACGCGTCAACTTTCTAATGCGAGGGTTTGGTCGCCGCCAGTTGTGGTCGACGCGCAAAGCACGCGTCACAATTGCCTGCAACGTCGGACCGGGCAGATCATTGCGATCTACGTATGGCTCGATATCTAGCGGAATATCGAGGTCAGACGAGAGGCGATGCCAGAGATAGGAATCCGACGTGAATTGATGGAGCAGACGGCATATCTCGCAGCAAAAACACGTCAGTAACACGATGGTGTATACGTGCCGCACCCACCTGGCTCACAATCAAAATATCTTCCGCGCGCAGCAGCAGGAGAATATCGAGCAGAATATCCACAGGGAGCCCGAGGAAGGCTGACCCTCGCATGGAGGCCAAATGAAGGTAGGTCCTGCCAGTGGTCGGAACTGATTGATCTCTTTATCATGCCGATAGTAGCCGTGCATGCATGACTACACCCAGAGTGACCCTCCTTTTTGTCTTCAACCACCATCTTCACTCTCCACAATGTCCGAACTCGACAGTCTGTCCGACTCGGAGTGGCTTGAAATCTCGAGCAACCAGGAATCTGACAATGACTCGATTAGTTCTAGAGACAGCGACCGCGATGACCTCGCCTCCATGCCACCGTCCCGCAGGTCGTCCATCAGCATAGGAAGTTCCCTCGATGGTGAGATCGATGCCTGGGAGGGCTTTGCAGATGATAGCACCGAGGAGCTAGGCGACCCTGTGGTCGCCGCCTTTGCCACTGCAGGGCATGCTGGTCCCCGGCGGATGCTGGATAGCCAAGGCAATATCTCCGAGGAACAGTTCGTCACCACTGCTCTCGAGCAGAGCCTTGTCGGAACCCTGAGCGCATCGCGCTCCAGCTCCCTTGGTGTCTCCTCCACCGTACACAACTCGCTGCGCGATCTCCGATTGTCATTCCCCGATCCCATCACAAGCTCCCGCGACGAGCTGAATCGCTCCTACGAGGCTGTTTCTTCCACGGACTGTATCACGGACGATGATCCCAATTCGCCGATGACCACAGCTT
>CVRE01178176.1:3326-13650 GCA_001179765.1 Crepidotus sp. BD-2015
GGCCTGACACCCTGACCCAGACGCCCGTGGTCCGGGTGCTTCGGTCCGACAAACCGAAGCCGGTGCAAGTAGCATGGCCCGCTGCCTCCAGAGGGATTCGAACCCTCAGAATCGTCATTTTGGTACCGGTAATACTGCCGCATGGGACGTCTCCCATTTTGGTAGGCTATTATCCATGGACCATGGTGGCACAGAAAACCAAGCGCTCTGCGATGGTTTATCGGGATGCTTCAACCGAGTTAAATAGGGTGGTATTAAAGCTTAAGGTGGCGATGCACTTGGGTGGCAGTAATCGTTGTTTCAAGATAAAACCTCCTCAGTCAGATTATTGTTCTTAATATTCATGTTGCTGCCGCGGCAACGTGGGCTCTGATTCTTCTCAGGCTGTGACTTTTGCTTCAATCATGTCTGCAATTTATCCAGATGAAGTTTGGACTTTCTGGAAAGCTCCATGGCGTTTTTGAGGTTCGTCGTCGATTACTTACTGTTTTGGGCTCGATATCGCTGATCCGGGACTTCAGAAGGGGTTATCAAACGCGTCCGACCTTCGCATGCGGGGTTGGGGAAGAAGACGCGGCGTGTGACACTGACACGCGCGATCAGTCACATCAAACCGAACCTCCTCCAACGCGCGACACCCAATGTCCAGCCGCCAGTCCGCATCCTCCGCTCGCCGTGCGTCCCGCCAGAAGTTACCGCACCGCCGGCAGTCCACTCCGCGCCAGACCCCGCTCCACCCTCCTCAGATACCGTCCAACGCCTGTCAGATCGCTGTGACCAAGGCCGCGATCGAGACAGTGCGAGACCCAAGCTTCCAGGTCATCCTTCCTTGGCTTCTGGAGAAGACATGGGGTGGCGGCATGCTCTCGCCCATTGACGAGATCCGCGAAGGCTACAAGGTATTCGGCAAGACAGTTCTGAGACTCGCACTTTCTCTGGTCTTCCGGGAGGTGTGCCATGATTTTGCTGCGGGGTGTCCTGTCGGAGTCTACGCTGTAAGCTGCTGCATCCCTCTGCTTCTCCAACAGCTCCCCTGATGCTGCTTTGACAGACGTTAGAAGACTCGCTACTATCAAAGGAGGTTTTTGAAGCGATTCTGCAGAAGCCCGTCGACGACAGCCTCAAGTCCATCGCGGGTGACGGCGTTCGTGTCACTGACGCTCTCTACATATTCTTCGGTGGCCTCCATTTCGAAGCTGATTTTGGGAAGGTTCTTCCCCTCGTCAGAAGCCTCTTCATGCCGCTTCTGCAGGTAGGCTTGGAGATCTGTTCCAAATTGTGCGCCTTCCCATTTCTTTCGCTCCTTTTCGCCCCACCCTTACGATGAACCAGCCGTATCACTAAGAAGGCCAAGCATGCCGAAGTGGGTCCTGCGAAGTGGCCGGCCGGTTCGTTTTGTTCTATTCACATGGATCTCTGTAATAATGAACTGGTCTGTAGAACTAAGAGTCATGCACCGAATCTACAAGCACCAGAGCTTCAACAAGTCCCGGAAAGTCTCCAGAGCCGAGGAGCAGGCCAAGAACACGAAGCTCCTTGACATGGCTGCTTTCCGACCTGTCACTCCGCTTCCTCGGATGTCTGCCTCGGTCTCTTTGTCTGAGGATAATGCACTTGGAGCAGCTGATCTCAGACTCTTCCCGTCGCTTTCACCCCTCCCCATCTCGCCATTTTCTTCAACTTGTTCGTCTCAGTCAATGTCCCCCGGAACCACGGAGTTCGACGGCCACCCCGAGAGCCAGAGCCAAACCACCACACATCTTACTATTCCTCCCTTCTGTATCTCCCCGTCGTTATTCCCGTCTCCAGCGATCTTTGACATCGACAACGGCGAGCTGCATGAGGCCCGGACCCCCGCCCTCGTCCCCACCCAGCCACTTGTCACCCCTCGGCCGCTGAGGTACTCGTATCCCGGCCGTTTCCTTTCGGAAGTCGATTATGATGCGCAGGTGGAGTGCTTCTGGAGGGATTCTCTTTGAAAGTGTGTCTCTTGTCTCCGAGGTTATCTGTATCTTGATTCTTTCGATCAGGAGGATAGATGTTTAGGTTCCTAACCGAGTTTACCGAGGAGTCCCCTCATCCCCAAGAACATGAACTCTAGTACGCGAGCGGTTTCTATCTCTCTATCACATGTCTGCTGACGCCCGGTTTTGCTTATAGGTCCATCGGATGATCTAACCCAGATAGCTTCTACTAGGACCCCTTCGCCAATCATAGCCTCTGAATACAGGTATCTCTGGGGTGCGGACTCACTTGCTCAAGGTCCTCGTGGCCCAAGTTTGCCACAACATGAATCGTCGCAAGTGGCTTTTTCGGTCGAAGACTATCTGGTGTTCTCTCCTCTCCCCGTCAAGAACCATCGGCGCGACAGTGTTTGAAATCTATCCTACTGGAACCATCTGTCACCGCCTTTCTCTTTCAAACTGCTCATCTGCTTAGACTGTCCACCACTATACCTACCCACAAGTAACTACTCTACTAGGCGATACTTGCACTTCGTGAATGTAAGCGTTATCGATATCAAGTACAAAGTACCGCAAGGAAAGCCGAATTGTCCGAAAAAACCCCATTTATTTACAGCCCGTAATAGATTGTAACTACTGTTCAGTGACTGCTCGTGCTCGCACCACATTCTGAATCGGACAGAAACTTGAACGGAAAGCAAACACAACTGGGAAAAGTAGCAGGCGCAGATCAGTGCGTCTAAAGAATGACGAGGTCCCCACGACACGAATGACACCAAAAGACGTGCGAATCGTCGAGGAACTGCGGGCGGTGGAACGGCGCCGGCGCACGCGCAGGGGGCGTCGGGGGCCGCGAGGGCCCGTCCTCGGACTGCACCGGCGACAGCCCGCGCGATGGCGGGTGCACGCCGTGCTGGTGGGCCGCAGCAGCGAGCTCGCTGTCGATGCGCGCTTTGAGCATGCTGAGGCTGACCTTGCGCTTGTGCCGCGTCTCGGGCGTCAAGTTCTGGTCCAGCACGGAGCGCCCAAGCAGTGGCGGCGCGGCCGAGTTGAAGCTGCGCGTGGACGTTGCGCGGCTTGCGGGGCGCGATGGGACTCCGAGGGTCGGCGAGAGGGCGCGCTGCGCCGCGGCTCCCCGCGCCTGCGCGACCTGGTCCTCGAGCGCGCTGACCTGCTTGCGCAGAGCATGCGACTTGGCTTCCGCGTCAAAGACCGAGTTCTCCAGTGCGCGGATTTGCGACTGCGCGGCGGAGAGGTCGAGCGCATGCTGTTGGCGCAATGAGCTGAGAAGCTCATGGTCAAGGGAGTGCGGGTCGTCGCCCTTTGTCGGTGAGGAGGCGGCTTCGCGTAGGCGGTCGAGTTCCTCGTCTTTTGCGGCGACGTCGGCACGGAGCGACTCGATCTCGTTCTGCGCCCGAACCAGGAAGTCTTGCTCTTCGTCCTGGTCGGTTTGCCGCTCCGCCACTTCTTGCCGCAGAGCCGAAAGCTCATCCAGCTGAGCGTTCGAGGCCGCGGTAAGTCGATCAATCTCCTCCAGCCGTTTCATGCTGTCCTGGCGGTGGCTAGCCCGCTCAGCCTCCAGAGACCGGATACTGTCAGTCGACAGGTCCAGCTCCTCCCGAAGGTCAGCATACGCCTTTTGGAGCTCGCCAGAGCTCGCTTGCGCCAGCGCGCGGTCTTTGTCTCGCTGTGCCAAAACCTCCTGCAGCCGCTGGTCAGCCTGCTCCTTCTGGTCCCGCAGTTCGTCCAGGACCGCCTCCAGCTGCCCGATGGTGTTATCTCGACTCCGCAAGGTATGTTCGAGCGCATCGACTTTCTCGCCGAGCTCCAACTTCACCCCAGTAAGCTCCACAATTTTCGGCCGCATCTCGTCGAGTGAGCGCATCAGCGACGTCCCCTCGGCCTGAAGATCCTTTTGCGTCTGCTCGGCGTCTTCCGCGCGGCGGTTCGCAGCCTTAAGCTCGTTTTGCGTCGTCTGGAGCTGCCGGCTGCTCGCGGTCAGCTCGGAAGTAACCTGCAGCAACTTCTCGTTCAGCTGAGCAAATGCTTGCTGTGCGGTGGTGATCTCCGACTGAAGGCTCGACTTTTCTTGTGATAGTGCGTCTTTCTCCGAAGACGTTAAAGCCAGCTGCTGCTGTACCGTCGAATGTTGCTCGTGGAGGGTCGAGTGCTTCGTTCTCCACTGCTCCTCACTCTCGCGCAGAGTTTGAAGTTGGGCATCAAATGCGTCGCGTTCAGTTTTGAGAGTGCTGTGTGCCTAGATACCAACTATAAGCACATGTAACGGCGCACTCTGGATCTAACTTGCCTGCTTGAGCTTCGAGAGCTGAAACTCCAGCTCATCCGCACGGTTTTGCGTGTTCTTGAGCGAATTCTCTGCACGCTCGAGCCGGTCGTCGCTCTGGATCTGCTCCCTCAGCTCCCGCACTTTTCTCTGGTGCTTCTCGGCCTCCTTCTTCGACTCGTTCATTGACGCATTCGCGAGTTGCAGCTCACGTTCCTGCAATGTAGATCAGAATTGTGGGGGCAACGCCCGTAAAATAAACTTGCCTGTTCGCGGCACTTCTCCGCAAGCTCCTTCTCCTTCGACTCGGACTGCTGGGTGCGCACGGTCGCCTCGCCTACGTCCGTTCTAAGCCGCTGCACATTCTCGTTGAGCTCTTTGGCTACGCGCCGCTCTTCCTGCAGCAAAACCTCCGTCGTTTGAGCCTCTAGAGCAGACTTAGGCGTACTAGAAGTAGATGCAGATAGATAAACGCGTACGGGTCTCTACGCCCTCGAGGCGCTCCAGTTCAGATGAAAGCGAGGCTTTTTCCGAGACTAGTAGCGAGATGGTCTGCTGCTGATTCTGCTGCAGCGTCTGGTTCTCGGCCTGCAAGCGTTGCACGCGCTCCTCCAGTGCTTTTACGGCCTCTCGCGACGAGTGCAGGAGCGCCTCGGTTTGCCGAGTCTCTGGCCGCGCCGTCAATTAGATGCGCAGGACGATTAGAAACACTTACGGGATTCGAGCTGCTTGAGACGTGTAACATCCGCAGCGAGCGTCTCGTTCTCCGCCTGCAGCACGCCTAGCTGCTTCTGGAGCGCCGCCTCCTTCCCGGGCGGTGGCGAGGTAAGGCTCGTGCGGGTCGGCGGGGCACTCGGCAACGAGGGCGGCGGTGGTGATGTTGTCGGCGGTGGGGACTTCTCCGCCACAGGCAGCGGCGAGGGCACGCGCGTCAGCGACGAGAGCCAGTCTGGGTTATCGTCCTTCGCTGAGGCGAAGCTGCGTGGATTCTGGCCGTGAGCATCATCCCGCCCATGTACGCGCGGTAGAGATGCACCTACACGTCTCCCAGATCGCGTTTCTCCTCGTCCGCGGGCTCTGCCGGGGCCGGGGTAAAGCTCCTCGACGGCGGCGGACTTATGGGCGACGCTACCCCCGCCGCTGCTGTGCTCGTCGCGGTCTTTTTCTGCTGCCGCTTCTTAAGCTGTAATGTGCCCAATTAATTATTTCGCCAGCCCAGGGTACGGCAATGAGCACACCATAGCCTTTGCCCTGGCCGCCTTCGCGGCACGCTCGTCGTCGTCGGCCATGTAAACTGCGGCAAGGACGATCAAAGAGTGGGTAGCAAGGGATTCAGATCCACGTGTCCGCTGAGCATTGCAACTTGACTGAGACTAGCCATATCCCCAGTGAAAAGATAGAATTGAAATATATACGGAGACTAAAGCAACGAAATGTTTAGGTATCAGAGCGCCGAGATATGTAACACCGAAACAGACACATGTAGTATAAAGGTTGCTGTACTGAGGGTAAAGACCGACTCTCGGCGTCCATGATGACATGGGCGCGGGTGAGTAAATAGGGAAATATCATATATGAGTGGAACAACCGATGCAGGATGCGGACAGGAAGGAAAGTTAAGACTTTTCGTGTTCAAATGGGAGCGCCGGCGGGTATTGGCATCTGACACACTTATGCCCAGACCTGTCGATGCGGTTAGGATGTATCGGGTAACGCATGCACAAGGAAACGAACCTTGAGTGTGCTGTCCCAGCTGCCCGTGCAAAGTGCCATACCATCGGTGCTGACACCGAGACAACTGACTCGGTTTTCGTGCCCGGTGAGCACGCCGACACGTTCTCCTTTTAAGGTGTCCCAGACGTTGCAGGTCCAGTCATCGTAGCCGCCAAAGAGGATGCGTCCAGAAATGGAGAAGGCGACGGAGGTGATACCGCACAGGATGTTGTCGTGCGTGAATGTGTTCAGCTCGCGATCCGCGCGGATGTCGAATAGCCGGCAGGAAGCGTCGTCGGAACCAGTCGCAAACGCGTCGCCGTTGGGGAAGAACCTGATTAATTAAGATCAGTATAAGTAGGCTCGGCCGGGGGATGAACACGCACTGCACAGCATTGATGTCGGATTCGTGACCAGTGAAGGTCTGCGTCGCGCGACCGCTGCGAATGTCCCATAACTTGGCCGTAGCATCGCAGGCGCCAGACACAAAGACGTTCTGGTTGGGCCCCAGGGACAAGCTGTTGACAAGAGTCAGTCACTTTTGACAGATGGAAGAGGGGCAAGGCGCGGACCTCATCACATCTCCAGTGTGGTCGCTGAATTCAACGACCCGCACACCGGCTTCGATATCCCAGAGCATGCAGGTCATGTCACCGGAGCTGGTGACGATCTGCCTGTCGTTGATGAATCTGCAGCAGCTGAGGTAGCCGGAGTGAGCGCTAAGCTCGCGGGCGCCTTTCACACCGCTTCCCTCCTTGCTGTTGAGGTTGTAGATGGAGCAGATGTTGTCCAATCCACCGCATGCGACGAAGTTGCCCGAAGGGGAGTAGGCGCAGGTCATGACCCAGCTGGACCGCAAAGGGATGGCGTGGACCTTGTTGGTGGTGTAGGCGTCCCAGACGATGAGTTTACCGTCCTGGGAGGCAGATACGAGATGACGACGGTCAGCAGCCCAGTGCATCGCGTAGATTTTCGCAAGATGGCCCCTGAGCGCCCGTCGGGGTTTCATTACGATACGGGGGAGGGGATCGACTTCTGCGGCCATTGCGCGCACTGATGAGAGGATAAGCGGTCAGAGCCCATCTGAGCGGCGAGAGCGGAAGGGACATACAACTGGTGTCCGCCGAAGACTCCTTCTTGGTGCGAATCTTCTCCTTCAGGCTCTCTGCCTCCCGACGCGCGGCGGCGATCCGCTCCTGGATATCTCCTTGGTTTTGGGACATGGTTTACTGGATAGAGCGTGAGTCGCGGAGATTAGGCCCAGGGACTGGAGAGAGGCGGGATGAGAGATGGCCAGGGATACAGGACAGGGTCTTACGTGTGGGCTGCTTGTGGGGTGAGTAAGCTCGGAAAAGAGGGAGGAGTCGGAGGGCAAGGGAATGGTCGTTGAGCTCGTGGACGGCGACGACGAGGAGGACGGCGAGCACGACGCCGTGGACGACGAACGAACGAAGAGAAGGTTGTGGGAAAGAAGCAAAAGCCTGACCAAAGCCCAGCTGATGGAGTGAGCACCATCATTGTTATTCCGTCGACCCTTTTCCTTTTCACCCCTTACATCCCCTGAGCGGGCGATTGCAAGGTACATCCCCACCTACAATACTTCCTTCCTTGCCTGTACACCCAGCTCGTCCAACGCTGGCAGACACTAATACTGATTAAAATCCGATTCACTTTTCTTGGCAGCGCCCTGCCTGACATGGATATCCAATCCTCCCCTTCCAGCGGTCCGGACTCCACCCCCGCCGCCCGGCCTCTCCTGAGATCTCTTTGCATTTTTCCACTATTTTTTTCCACGAAGAAGCGCACCGTTGCATAGCAGCCTGATCATGTCTATCCTGTGGCACTGCCATCCCCCCCTCGGGCCTCTGATACCCGGCTCAACAACTTGTCAACATCCATAATGAAGTGGCAGTGAGTTTGGACTGTAACGTTTCCTTTCTTCTTGGAACCACGCTCAGCAAGTGCAAACCCCGACCCCCGACCTCGAACGCCCGACCAGCTGTATCGCGTCCCAAAACCTAGCAAGACACTTTCCGCCACTGGTTCGCCTCACATATACCCTTGCGTTCGCTGCTGTATCCGAGTGTCTTGGCTCCGCGCAACATCTGCAGTCCGACTCCGCTTTGACCCAGCTGTCGCGGACTCTGGTTCCCCCCGATGGCTACTTGCACTGTCTACTCGTTCGATTTCTTCCATTCCAATCCCCTCGTGGTTTCCCACTCTGCATCGCAATGAACTCCATCTGGTCGCCTCGTTCCCGCTCATGCTCGGTCTTCGATGTCGCCCTTTCTCTCCGTTTGGCTACCCACTCGACCGTCGGCAGCTACTTTGGGCCCGCGGCTGTAGGTATACCATTCATTGCATCTCAGGGCCAGCAAGCGTCCGCCGGCCTTTTCTACTTGCGCTGTCCCCGATCAACGCTGTGCCGATCCATGCTGTGAGCCTGTCTTTGTTGTTCTAGTGACGGACATTCCTGTACGGGTCACCTCCATCGTTCGCTTTGTCCGCGCTTATTAGTAATAGGTCCACTTCCAGATCCTGCGCCCAAGCAATCTTCGGGGCTGGATATTGATCGACAACTGAAGCCCAATCCGACATCGAAAGCCCGAGCAGCTGTAGCTCCATATTCTAAAAGTCGTACCGATACGGTCTATGTACAACCAACTCCTCGCCCCGCCCTCGGCGCTGCGGTTGCACCCCGTATTTCGTTGTCAAATGCTGTCGCGATTCGCCGTTAGAGCCTCCGTTCAACGTCAAAACAACCTCCATCTGGCCGTATCGGTATCGGTTACCGTGATTAATCCGCTACCGCTCCTTGACAGTGCTGTTACTGCCACCTGGGTGCTTCTCGGTATCGGTAACGCTTTAACCCTGGTATCCAACCAAACTTTCCTGGACCCGCCGCAGACTGCTGTTTTGACGCCTGTTCATATCCCGCTTGTCTCGGCTGCTGCTCTTTTCGTATGAAACTGATTGAAGACTGCATCTAGAGCTTGGGTCAACAACGGCTATCTTTTCGGGACCGGGTTTGGCTGTTACGCTCAGTCGATAACGGTTGTAGCCGTTTTCTTGGAATAGCGGTCTCGTGGGATTTGACCTATTTGACCTTCGGGGAAGAATGGGGATGGCTTCTGGGACGACTCTGACTCTTACTAGGCTACATCAATAATTATTGTAGCTGGTCCCTTGGCGTGCCGAACCTTGTCGCTTCTCTTATTATTCCATGACATATCAATAGCATCGACAAGCAGTGTCAACACGCGCACAGTCGCGCACGTCCCGCTCCTGCGTGGGTCCCTTGGGCATCTGCGACGATGGCAAAATCAAACCTCCGCTGAAGACGTCTTTTTGGGACTTCATTCGCGGTACCTTTAGCTGATGGTGCGACCCTATCCGTCCCTCGAAACATGGTTGACATTTGAATGTTATTATCATCTCCCGCCGCATGCAACTCCAGTCTTTCTCTCCAAAATAAACATGACGCGACTGTTTCGGTTGTTTCGTCTGCGCGTTCCACGCTCCTTTCGGCAGGCTCTCAATCCAAAAGGAAGCCGTTGCGCCTCACCTTCCGCACTTGAATTGTCGAAGTCAAGATTGCGCCGGCCAGGTTGCTACTCTGAAACCCCTTCCCAGAATGCCATCCAACTTGCACTGATCGAATTGATTTGGTTAGCATCGCGCCACGACGGCAGTGACACAATGATAATGCGGTCACATCAAACCCATCCAGCAATCCCGCGTCAGTCTTTCGCCTCGAACAACGGCCAGGCACCCTGAGAAAATGGCAAAGCCACCAGCTTCGACTGTTAATGGTATTGGGGTGACCAGTCATCACTGGTGCCACAACGACTATGATAGGCTGCGGTCCGATTGCCCTTTCGAACTTGCCTCCAATAATTTTGTTGAACTTCCTGTCTCCGGAAGACAGCATGAACTCTGAAATCGAACGAACACACCCGACCAATTCGGTCCACTCTATCAGATATCATTGCTAAAATGGTTCCGCCTCAAAACGGTCCGCGCTGCACTGAAATATTCTGGCCACTTCATTGATCGACCCGTGCAGGATGTCAAGCAGCCATATGCACTATATCAGTATATTCCAATTTGGGCATTTCCGCTCGGCGTACCGTATGTATTGTCCCCACTTCCCATTTCGCCTCACTTCCTCACGTTGTGACCCCTCTATACTAATATACAAAGTCTAGGAATTGCAGTTGGAGGACGATCTCAGCGAACAATTGAGGCTGAGACACTATTTCTTCCAATTTATCTGCGTGTCCGCAGAATTGATACCTCGTAGGACTCCACCACACTATGTCAAGCAAGTTTGAGAAACTAAGATGATGAAGTCACGTTGTCA
>CVRE01178267.1:0-13217 GCA_001179765.1 Crepidotus sp. BD-2015
TCCATAACCTCTGATCCAAATATCAAGTTCACGGTCGACGTGAGCGACACCGCCATGCCGTTCTTGTCCACCACGGAGGTGTGGCTCTGAAAATAAATCAAAACAGCCGCTCCGCAGTCACATTGGTGAGACTGACCGTCCCGTGGTCCGTCTTGATGTCAAAGACGGGATTGTAGTACGAGGGCGGGTGCGTGGTCTCCGTAATGTTCACGGCAATTAACTCCGCAAATTCCTTTGTGGAGATTTCATCGATCCGCTCCGTGTTGTTGTTGAATGCGGGATCACAGATTTTTGTTCTACAATGGGCTCAACAGAAGCAGTCGGGTCAACGTTTATGACTGACCGTGCCGCAAACCCAAACTTCAAGGCTTCGATGGCTCTGTGCACGTTCAATGGTGTCCTCGAGGTCATGGGAAACTTTTCGATTAGGTTTAGCATGTGCAAAAGTACTGGAGGGAACATTCAGCAGAATCGAGGGCCTGTTTACAGCCTACGTACCAGGCCCCGACGCCGGAGCATGTGTCGTGTAGACCTTGCGGCCGCGATACGTTCCCTGCAAAGCATGGTCGACTTTGACTGTGTAGTTTTCTAGATCCGCGTGTGAAAGGACTCCGCCTGTCGCATGCACTTTTCTAATCAGCGAATCCGCGATTGGACCCTAAACCAGCAATGAAGAACAAAGCAACAGCAGAAAAGGTGGCAAAGACGTACCCTATAGAAGGCATCGGGGCCCTCTGAGGCAATCGTGGCTAGAGTGCGCGAATAGTTGGTCCGTTTAATGACATCCCCTTCGCGCAGAAACGTCCCATTCGGCGCAAATACGGCACTAAAGTCCGGGTTTCCCAACATGAGGTCCGGAAACCACTGCGCGCCTGCATTAGTGGGGATCATCGCGTGAATGGTGGCGTAAAGTGCACCGTAATACGTTGCGCAAGTTCCTTCTGAACCCTCCATCCCGTGGCCAATGCCACACTCGGCTCTATAAGCGTCTTCCAGGGCATGCTTCCCCATCTGCCACATAAAGCGATGAGCAACAGTAGATGCTTAATGAGCACAGCGCAAGGGAACCTTCTGTGCGCCTCTTCAAGGCCTCTAATTTCTCCAGGGACACCAACAGACAGCCCCCCGAATTGACTGATGTTCGAGTGTGGAGGAAACATCGTGCTGTTGGCTAGAGCCGGGGCCGTTTCTCGAAAGTCGATAGTGAAGACCTCGGACGCTTCGCCCGAGTGTGCTGGAGGGATGCGTACAGTCATGAACCCGCCCCCGCCGATTCCACTCCTGGGTCGAACGTATTAAAGGCAGATGAATGCAGCGCAGGATAGGTCACTAACGAGAACATATTGACAGTCCCTGTGCAAAAGGTGGCCGCTACAGCTGCGTCAACAGCATTTCCACCTTGGCGGACAGTTAGACCGCTTGAACGCGCTCCAAGAGACCATGCCCTCACCGGCTTTCAAAACATCGACGCCGATGTTTGAGCAGAGCACATTTTCTGTCGCAACCGCGCCATTGCGCGCCTGAGAAATGAGTGGGTCTCAAACGAAGGAGCAGACTATCCAACCTTTATAAGATATGCAGGATTGCCGCCGATACCGACATGCGGAGTGCAGCACGTCGAAGAGTAATACAGAAGGCCTACAAGCGCACACAATGACGTGAGTTTGAGTCTCAGGGCCAAGGAAGCGTTTCTAGCATCTTTGGGTAATAGCTCGTTGGAGACCGCAGGAACGGGAAGGTGCCCGTATTTCTCGCCCATCGACGCGCGGAGGAGGTCGCCGTCGATAAGCCCAAAGTGGTGAGTAAGCTTGGCTTACTCACCTGCGGATCCCCGCTTGGGGTAATCGCGACTGCGTGCGATCAACCATCGACCTCAGAGTCCTCTGACTTGGAGTATAGTCTGTCAAGAGACACTAGACTGGACTCGCCTATGTCAAGACGCGCTCGCCTCTTCTCGGAATTCCTGGGTGAATCAGACTCTCGGTCTGTAGTCTCCAGCGCCACACACGTCGGCGGTGAGAGCCTCTCAAGTCTTGTGCGATTCGTTCTGACACGCGTCAAAGAAGATGTCTCTGCGAAACGGCGCAAAATATCTGGCCTCAATTCCCGCGTCCAACGCATGGTCGAGACCATGAACGTCACCCATGTAGGACGCAAACGCACTAGCTCGACGTCTTCTGCCTCCGGAAGCAGCGTCCCGAAGACTCCGATTGACGACTACGATGACACCGCGAGACAAGGCTCGGGAAGACTTGGGACTGGCTTTTCTGTCATAAAAATGGGGACCTCGTCGAGGAAGAAAAAGTCGAGAAAGCTCGCCGGAGTCTTTCCGTGGGATCAAGATTCATCTTCTGACACTAACGAGGTACTGCCCTTCTCTTGAGCTTTCGTTCACTCGTATAAACATGCCCCAGCCGCCCCCTCCCCCGGTACCCCTCCCCGCTTGGCTCGCGAACACCTTTTCGACGCTAACCACAAAACACCCGCTCCGTCTCCTTTTGCCCCGTCGAACAGAATCCGAACCGACTCCGTCTCCCTCAAGGCCAGCTCGAGAGGACGATAATCCTTTTTCATTCCACGTCTCGCCTCCTCAAAGCTCTCACATGTCTGTGTCTTCCGAAGCTGAACATAATGATGAACTTGCTGCACGGTCGTCACACTCTTCCACTTGCATGCGGTCTCCTGAACCAGCACTCGTCTATAGCTCTCCATCACTTCCCCACAGTTCTTTCGGCCCTGTTCCTCCGTTCTCGACCCCTGGTCCGGGCTCCGTCGTGTCTCATTCGGATCCGATCCCTTCGGTTCAGTTCCAAGAGCCCCTTCACGTCGAATATTGCATGCCCATAGTGCATTCCCAACAACCACAAGCCATTGACCGTGCTTTTTCCTTGACATCTCCACCACATTCCACACCTATCGCCCAACAAAACACTGCTCCCTTCTATCACTACCACAACAAACCGCTGCATCACAGTTGCCCCTCGCCGTCCCACAGCGTACACAGTGACCCATATACAACTCCTGCGTGTCAGCCTGTTTATTTCGACTCACCCACTGAAGACCCGTCCGACTCTGACCCTCTGGAACCTGGTTATGAACTCGAATCCCTAGATTTTAGATGGGAGCCCTTCATTCAGAAAGCTGCCCACAAGGCCCCCGATCCGAAGCCTGAGCCTTCATCTGTCGCACCTGTCATGTCCAACAGCGATGATTACTATTACGAGACTCGAGTCGAACCTGAAGGCGAAGACGACGAAGATGGGCAATTATACGCCAGTGTGAACATGCAGCCGATGACCCTCGAGCGATGCATTTCCCCCGGACCCTTCGCCTTTACGCCTCCCCGTGATGCTTCGGACCCGGAACCCTCACAACAGACGCCGATCACCCCAGACCGCCCGGTTGCTCCGTTTTTTGCTCCTGCTCCCGGAATATTTGTGTCGCCTTTGCGTAAGCATGAGGGGAACACAAGTCCTAGAGTTGCGGGGTCAGCTCAAGTAAGCCAACCCACCACCGTTGACTTTGAATGACCAAATCATCAGGCCACCGTTGATCCTCAGAGCTCTCAGGCCTCCAACGACAGCATCGAAGATTGGGATGATGCAGCTGATGATTAAGACTCTGTTCTATCCTACATGTTCAGAAAAGCAATACGAAAGCAATGAAACCTGTGACAAGATATGATCCGGAGCGAGTATTCACCACCCAACGTCTCCGCCGTTGAAGGATTCCACAGTGACGCCCGTCGTACCTGCAGCTTTGCGGAGCACGTGCCGCTCCAGATCGTACACCTCGTATGCCTCTGCTGCCAGTCTCATCGCTCTGATGTGGTGTGGACGTGAATTCGCAGCGATTGCATGCTTCCGGCTTTGCCAGATGCAAGTCGCGAGGTTCATGCCGGTCTCTTGGTTCGGTACCCCATACCAATACAGAAGCAGCTGAGTTGTTCCGTCAGGTCAATTGTGGAAGAGACTACACAGGATCCGTACCCCGCCGTTGCGCACGGCTTCTTCGTGCGCCTGCTTGTCTGCGTCGTACAGGGCTAAAAAGAAACGCACAGGATCAGCAACTGACCAACTTTCTGGGAACAGACGACGAACGGCCACTATCGGATCCTGCTTTACGTTTGCTAGGAAGACGCGTTAATGCCAAGGGTCATTACGACAAGTATGGGACTTACCTACGGAACACAACACAGTACCATTCTCTCTCTTCCTGCTCTGGAAGCGCTAGTTGGTCCCAATTGAATGCCTCGCGATACGGTGTGCCTGCCGCCCAGGATGTCAAATGCCGCCGGACGAGAAGGGCAAAAAAAAGAAAACCGACCAGCATAATCTTCGGTAGATGGTCTGAAGTGGTGAAGAGCTTTGTGCAGCGAGAGAGACGCGGGATCGATGTTCGGCAATCGTGTTTGGGTTATGACAGGTGGGTTTTTGGACGGAACGGGGGGAGAAGGCAAGGTCTCTGGCAGCGACGACAGCAGTGGAGGCAAGTATAAGATTGGGTCCGCTGTTTTGGCATCGAATAGGGGCAAATTGTGCGGATCTCTGTTGGATTCTGTCTCCAACGCTAGGGAGGCAGAGTATTGGGAGAGATGGCTCGGGGGGCGACCGAATGCGAGCGCCATGGATGTAGAAGTAAATGTAGCGTAAATGAGCATTGCGCATTATAAAGCGCACAAGCGCTCCAGCAAGTATGGTGGAATCAAGGTGGCATATCGCGCGTTCCTGATCGCGCCGCGCCTCGTTTCCCTTAGAGTACGTATTACGAATAAAAAAGAGATTGTGAGCATTATGCGAGTCTTACAACCACTTACAACCCGCGCGGCTCCGAGTCGTACACCGAGTCTGTACTGTACTCGTACCAAGTTAAGGTTTCGGCATCAAATTCAGCTGTGATGAGATCAGCGATTGAATGATCGGCCCGCCGCTACGCTCAATACTTCATGGCCACCAAGAAAGCGGCCGAGTCGACTCTGTACCATCTCAGCCCAAGAGGCTTTTGGAAGAAATTCCGTGGGTATCGACCTGTCATTCTTGCTTTTTCTCACAGCGATATCCAGGGGAGGTCGTGGCGGTCAACCCCGAGATATCAACTGGTCTCCCTCTTCCCGCTATCAACCGTTTTCCTCCCCCTGCGTCGAGGCCGGAGAAGTACTCTACTCCAGCCACAAAGGGTATGAGCACACAACCCCGTAGCAACTGTCTTGAATTTATCACCCTTCGCAGCCTCCGATCCCGCTCAGAACCCGTACTGGAAACGCGATGTTCGTCGAGCATACCCTCAGCTGTCGGTTGTGACCCAGCCCGAGCTCTCCTCGTTGCTTCTTGAACATTCTGCCGCACAGTCGTATGTCACGTCCCCGCGTATACGCGTGCTAATTGCTGCTAATTGTCACTAGTGTTGCCGCCCCCACGGAGGAGAAACAAGGCGTCCCCGCAGATGCGCCGAAACCCGTCGACCTTTCTGTCGCGATTTCATCCATCACCCTGAACCAGAAGGTGTATACCATGGCGAAGCTGCCCCCCACTTTACCAACTTCTCGGAAACGATGGGTGCCTCAGCTGGCCCCAGACGCGCCGCACGACCCGCACGGTTACTTCCCAATGCTTCTGTACAAGTAAATAGCAGCCTTTGAGATTTTGTTACAAAACGGAGCACTTCTCAGAAAGTAAATAATAAAATGCCTGGAATCATCACGGAGCCGCTTGGAATTGAAACACAACCATCAACATAACATGTCTTCTGGACCACCTCCTTCAGCTGCAGGCTCCTCTGCACAAGCCCTCACCGACGCGTTCGCCAACGACGAACGGTCAGTGGGAATCCTTACTTACTGGCTTTCTGCTAAAGCGCCACACCAGAATATACCTCGAGAAGACATCGAACACTTGGCGGTATGAGGAAGAAGATGGAACTGAGATGGAATACGACGCCGTAAAGGGGATTTGGATCCCTCTGGTGCGTGCAGTTGCCCATTCCTATCACCCCCAGTGACATTAGCACCTAGGTCGATGAAGATCTTGTGAAGCGGCAACAAGCAGCTTATTCCGTGGCGGGGGTGGACGAAGAGGTAAATCGCGTCAATTTTACTGCCTAAAGCGTGTCTCTGACCCACAGAAAGACGCCGGCTGCACCAGTTCTGGCCCGGGAAAGCAAAAAACGCAAGGAACCGGAGGATTACACCTCTGCCACCCCGGTTTCTGAAGCGGGCCCGTCGATCAAACGAGGTCGTACGGACAAGAAGGAAAAAACCCCAGGCGAACGAAAGTCCAAGAATACTGCTGTTTATGTTACAGGTTTGCCCCTGGATACTGAGCCGGACGAGCTCGTCGAGCGGTTCTCGAAATGCGGGGTGGTCGAGGAAGATGACGAAGGGGAGCCCAAAGTGAAAATGTACGCGAAAGAAGATGGCACCTTCAGCGGGGAGGCCCTCGTGGTCTACTTCAAGGAGGACTCTGTTGTGTTGGCGCTCAATATTCTCGATGATGCGGAGCTGAGGTTCGGTGACCCGTCGACCATCATGAGAGTGTCCCGGGCCGATTTTGGACACAAGAACACTGGTGGGGGCGGGGGCGGGGGAAATGGAGACTCTGCTGCTAAACCGCGCAAAACAATGGACAAGAAAAAGGCCTCCAAACGCATCGGGAAAATGCAAAAGTGTGTAACTTTTACTCTCTTACGATTCTGATCGTGAATGAGCATTCAACAGGAAGCTGCTGGAATGGGATGACGAAGATGGCTTCGGGCCCATGCTACAACCTGAAGACTCGGCCAACGTCGCCAATAAGAACAGTCGCGTTGTAGTGTTGAAACACATGTTCACACTCAAACGACTAGAAGATGACGCCTCTCTACTCCTCGATCTCAAAGAAGATGTACGGGAGGAGTGTGCTTCTTTGGGAGAAGTGACGAATGTGGTGTTGTACGATGTACGCTCTTTTCCTAAACACACTCGGAGCCAGCTGACAGGGATCGTAATTCAGAAAGAACCAGATGGGGTGATGACTGTGAAATTTCGCGATCCTCTCAGCGCTCAGGCTTGCGTGGTGGTACGTCCTCCTATTGCTTGTTGAGAGGTATACTGAGTGCCACGTCCAGAAAATGAATGGGAGATTCTTTGATGGTTTGCGCGTGGAAGCTTCATTGTACAGTGGCAAACAAAGATTTGAGCGCAGCGGAACTGGTGAAGACATTGAAGGGGACAGTGATGGTGCAGAAAAGAAACGGCTGGACAGCTTCGCGCAGTGGTTACTAACGGAAGGAGACTAGTGGCATTTGAACGGGGGATAGATATCTAACGCGTGAATGATTGTACAAAGATCTAGTCTGCCTCACCAACATGTACAGAGTGGTTTCTTGGTTAAACTCTCGAGGCGCTGAAAAGGGGTTATTCCTGAATCCAGCCGAGCGAAAGGTAGACTTACCTCCACGATAACTGTGCGTTTCGTAGATGCATCTCCCGAGTTGATCCACTCTGCTCCAGGCCCTGCTGCGCTAGCCCATCGTTGATGGTTTGGATGGCCTTCAACTTGAGACATGGATTTGGATAACGTAGCGACATCTTCTTCCTCTGCAATGGAGCTTGGAGGGGAAGGAACTTCGTGTACAGTTGGCAGCGGAGGGCTGGATGGCGGCGAGAAGGGCGAAGTAGCCCTAGCAGATGAAGGCGAACCCGGCTGCCTCGGGACCTGGATTGGTTTCGTCGACGATTCCCCTACATCAACCTCATCGTCGAAGTCCTCCACACCAAGCCTCTGTAAACTAGCCTCTACCGCATCTAGCCGCTCGAGATGCTCCAACACGTCGATACCTTTGGTTCCTGGATGCACTCGCTTGAATTTCGCAGCGAACGGCACTGGTCGAGGGCCACCGGAGCCATCGGTGGACCTCCGGTGTATCGGCGGGGGAAAATCGCTACCAGAGCTCTGGCTACGTGTCCGCCGTGGAAGTGGAACGCTGCTTATCGATAGCCGCGGGGATTGATCCGGCCGCTCTTCTAAATCTTCTTCTGCAACTTCGAGTTCGTCGTCCCAAACCAAAACTTTGCTCCTTCTCGTCAATTCGAGCGGTCCTAGGGTGGTATATTAGTAGGTTCTCGGACCTGATATGACGCCAGTACCCTCGTCCTGAAGATTGTCGTTAGTCTCAGAAACAACGTCAAAGTAGAGCATTACATTGTGTTGCAAAGATTGCACGATATTCCAAGCTTGACCTGGTTTTGATTGGATTGGAGGTAAGGTTAAACTGGATGAGCCCAATGCACACCTTTTATAACAGCGAGTTGCCGCTGAATAAGAATGATAATGATCAAGCAGCCGCAAATCAGAGGAGTGCCTACTTACACGAAACATTTTCGGATGCTGGGCACCGTTGTCAGAGTCCAATCTCAAAGTAGGTCGAAGAACGTACAAAGTCAGCATCCACACTGAACAGTTTCAGCAGCTCGAATGTCGTTTCTTCCCACCACTCCTTCGAAGTCAGCAGTGGTAGGAATTTTTTTCTCGTTTTTTCGCTGAATGGTGTCCCGATAACGCTCACAGGTAGATACACTTCATGATGAGGCTTCAGTACAGAAAAAGAAGAAGGTGATTAGACATACACCATCCTGTATTGACTTCAGGTCAAGAGACAATTTGTCGTTTAAAGGAATCCAAGACAACTAACCGTATGTGTAAGATCTCCCTGGTTATCACAAGTTCGCAGTTAGCTAACTTGAGTGCGTTGGCTGTAAAAACAAGACAAAACTGACAGCCCTGGGGGTGCTCGTGGGGAAATGACAGCGAGTTATCTATGGCCGCAATATGGATATGCGGCTTGCGTGTATAGTGCTCAGATAAACCGCTTGTTGACATGGAAGGACGCATGGATCCGCTGGAATGGATTTGGGGCGAACCGTCGGGCCTTCGAAGCTCGTTCATGGAAGGCATCTGCCTTGCAGACTGCGACGGAGCAATGTCCACCAGTGATTTTTCATGGTCACCATCGCAATACTTGATCATCCAGTTGTCAGCCCCCCTGTCTTTAGCCTTTCGTTTAGCGCTTAGCTCGAACCGAGCTGGAAACACTTACCGGTGTTCAACATAAGGTAGTCTGGTCACGTCAGCGTAGTTGATTTAGCGTGTGTAATGGGACACTCACCAAGGATGACAAGTCTGTTGTAAAATGAGAATCAACGAGAGAACAGGAGAAGCCTCCTCACTTTTCAAGTTCCTCCCGAAAACTTTCCTGAAGGCCTTGACTCCAGTAGAACGGCCGATTCGAGTTTCGTGCCTCTGTGGGGTCAAAAAGAACGCGCTCATCTTCGTAGTCTGCCTCATCGTTAATGTCCTCCTCCGCTTCGCCCGTCCTTCCGCACACAATTTTGAGCGCACTGAGAAGACGTTTCGACACACTACCCTGTCTGTGTGTCGAATCATCAAAGGTGTCAGCTATTGCTCTTCCCGGCCAAGGGTAGGTTCTGAGGAACTCCGAGGCATCTAAAATAATGTTAGAGAGAAGAAAGTATCCTTTTTGATGCGTACCCTGGTAACCAGATAGGAAGAATTGCATGCTCCCAATTTTTTCACGCAAGGGCTTGCCTTTCTTGGCCGCGCTTCGGTCAAGCCAGTCATAGAAAAATGCCTATATCGGTTCAGGTAAGTATCTAGGCTGAGCCATTCGAGTTGACATGACTCTACCGGGCTGGACAACGAGACAAGTTGGGTTGGAGGAACTATATACAGTTGCAGCCGACTATCTAAAAGCGATGCGGCGGCTAGTATTTGCGCATGCGGTGAGCGGCGACATGCACCGTTTATTGAACCTGAACGAACCTTCGCTTATGTATGAGAGATTCGGAATGAGACACGCTCTGCCGAAGGGAATGATCCACCGAAACTGGCGGTGTATCCATTTGGTTGTCTTGGGATTCAAGGTTCCATACGGTTCTTCATCCATGGGCTTGAAAATGCTGCCAGAACGGTGTTTGAAAGGCGGTAAATGTGTCCTAGGAAAGCACCACTTACGCGACGGTATGAATACGCCCACTTTCATTTCTAGCCCGAGCGAAATACGAGCCGGAAGAACCCTTGGTGATCATCTTGGGATGAATTCCCTCATCAATAGCACCTGTGCAGAGTGAGGTCACAGACAGGCAGAGACTGGGGCACTCACTGCGGACGCTTTCTGCCAACGCGTCAAATTCGGTCTGGGACATGGGGGGCTTATGGTCCAGGGTCTTGACTAGGTTAGGCTCAGCCTCCAAGTTGTGGTCCCCAGCAAACTCAAAAACGCTCCGCCATATGCGCTGTTTCTCAGGACCCCGACGCTATGTACAAGAAAATATGAGGCGGTGTATGATTAGATGTATCTGCGAAGCATTACTTTCTTCTTCTTTAGTCGTGAAGTGATTGCTATGGTCCACTGTTTAAACGCAGAGTCGAGAGTGGAAAGGTCAATAGATGCCATTCTTGGACGGCGGGGCCGGCCGCGAGGTCGGGAATTGTCTTCATCTTGGACTAGGTCGTCGGAGGCTGACAGTGGCTGGTAACCTGAGCGATCTGGCATGGCTCGCAGCGGTGAGCGAGCTAATACGCCGACGCGGCGAGGCGTGTAACGTTGAGCTTACATGATACATCAGTCTCACGCTGTCTCATGGTGGGTGGCTCACTGGTACCCNNNGGTACCCTGACTCAACCTGACTGGGCCAGTGGCCCTACGAGGACGCCTCAATGGGCGTGCCTCGTCCTCTCCATCCGAGGGTAGACTTGTAAGAGACAGTAGTGCTCGTATGACCTCAAAGTACCCAATACTTCCTCTGTAAGTAGAACTTGAGTGATCGTCCTCTGTTGGCTCAGTGGAGCTTGAAGTGGTCTTTTCTGTGTTTGTAGCTCTTCTTGACTCTGTACCATAAGTATCACGCATGTATTGCATCGCACTTTGGCTGCAGTCGGCGCATTTGCTCTGCTTCGAGCAAGAAGGCCTTGAATAAAATTACGTAATCGATCCTGGGCTTTTAAGACGCGACGCCAGTCAACTTGGCCAGCCACCAACGCAGGCGACGCGCCCATCGAGACCCAAGACACCTCTCTTCCCCGCCCGATGCTACTCCGCATTTTCTCCAGTCCTGCCTCCAAGGATCTTGACGAGAAGCTAGCCGCTGCCCCCCCTCAGGCGGACCCCAAGGCCAGTTCATCAACTACAGTCCCTGTGGACTCGACAGCAAAGGATGGTGCGCTGGCTTCGGTAGAGACCGAGCCTGCTGTGCGGCAGCCAGAGGAGTCTACTAAATCACCGGTCCCTCGTGCTCGCCGTATAAGCTTTCGCACTTTCGGCGCTCCTGCCCCAAAGCACAAGCCCATTCTGTCCGAGTTGCAGGATCACGAAAAGAAGACTAGCGCAACCAATGCTTTCACGAAGCGTTTGGCGAAACCCTCGTCGTCCAACTCGGACAAAAGGGCCAAGGAGTCTGCGTTGATCCTGCGCACGCTCATTGTCGGCCCCTCCTCCAACAATTACGCGGCGCCGACACCCACAAAGGCTATTGCAAGGCCTCAACTGAGTAAAGTTAAATCCCAGGTTTGATTACTTCTCAGTCGCACATATCTTTTCGACTGAACAACCTCGTAGCTCATGAAGCCGAACTCCGCGAACAGGGTCATTGCCCAGCTCCGTTCATTACCAGTCATGGATGGAACGGCAGATGACCAGACAATCAATCAAGGCCCGAGCGCACCGATCCATGCTGTCTGTCTCGCACATTCGGATGCAGAAGAACAGAGACTTCATTTCGCCAAGCTGACCCCTGACGAACATGATGGAGTCAGCAAGACCGTGCCCAACGTCGCGTCGGCTTCGTTGGATAGGTTGACCAGCACATTTCGCGACATGCATATCATCGACTTGATGACAGCTCCAAATTTGGGCATTGGCCAGCCAGGGGATGGTGATGGACTTCTCGCTGGAGCTGTTCCTACCGCCGAGACAATTATCACTGGGATAGAACAGATAACACCGCAATTAATGGCTCTTGGTTATGCTACTGGCAGGTCGATTCTTCCAGACCACAAAGGTCCGAGTCGAGCAATCAAACGTATATGAGCTAATTTCGACGGGTTACTAGGTATTTATCCTCCGACAGACCGCATGTCTGTTCTTACATGTGCGTGAATTCCTTTATTCCGTATCCTTGGCTAATTTTCTTCCTGCTTAGACTGGTGGGGGCTGGAACTCGTCCTTCCTCCTCCCTCGCTGGAGTATCTCGATGTTCGTAGTTTATCTCGCTCAGAAGTCTTGTCTTATACAGCATCCGCACAGCATACACAGTCGATCGCCGGAACAATTGTCAATTTTTTAACTGCTCTTTCGCTGATCAACAACGGCGTCCGCGAAATTTTGCCTTTCGTTCGCTATATTGCGAGCTTCATATCGTTTGAATGGGACGCTATCAAGAGGCAAGACCAAGGGAGAGGTGTCGTCTGCGCTTCTACATGGATTATGCCGGCTGCTCTGGTAATAAAGGAGTTTCATAGCTCTTGTCGAGATACTCATTATTTTGAAGGTCCCGCGTCCTTGGGATTTTCCGCCGCCTCAGACTGCGGCCCCACCGGCGAAGAAGGGAAGAGCCAGTCTCGGCAATGATCGAAACTGCCCGAGTCCCACTATTTTGAGCCCCCCGCCTTTCATTCCCGCTTTGGCTCCTTCTGGTTCACTGCCACCCAATACCCCACTGAGCGCCCCTGCGCCTTCCCCTCCGGCAGCTACTTCTCGTATATTCCCGCTCATCGTGCACAGCAACAGCCAAACCCCGCTGTCGCCCGCCATCTCTCTTAAATGATGTCTTATCCTTATTCAACCCTCACGACCATGACGAACATTATACCAGGCCTTAATATTCACCAACATGCCCTCCCTTTGTACACATGACGTTGGCGGTTCACATTACACATGCTACACTGTTAGTACACCGATAAGTTCATGTCGCCTCTACTGCGTGGTGACGACGCCGTCCTCCTCTGTGAGCCAGAATTATTCAATGCGGTTCAAGATCACTCGGACGGTGCCCACCGATGTAGTCGATGATGCTGTCGGCCTCTGCTTGTAGAGAGGTGAACCTGGCGAACGTGTTCGGACTTATCTTGGCCGCAAAGCCCTGCATTCAATGAGGGATCAGCGAACATCGGCGGGAGATGACGTGTCTGTCCTGCCTTCATGAGAGAATCGTATCTGTGAGTTAC